>OZ012616.1:4652320-4887679 GCA_963942555.1 Aleiodes leptofemur
AGTTGATATTTTAGAGCTTATAAGCTCTAGAATTGATATTTTAGAGCTTATAAGCTCTAGAATTGATATTTTAGAGCTTATAAGCTCTAGAATTGATATTTTAGAGCTTATAAGCTCTAGAATTGATATTTTAGAGCTTATAAGCTCTGGAATTGATATTTTAGAGCTTATAAGCTCTAGAATTGATATTTTAGAGCTTATAAGCTCTAGAATTGATATTCTAGAGCTGATAAGCTCTAGAATTGATATTTAGAGCTGATAAGCTCCAGAGTTGATATTTTAGAGCTTATAAGCTCTAGAATTGATATTTCAGAGCTTATAAGCTCTAGAATTGATATTTTAGGGTTTATAAGCTCTAGAATTCATATTTTAGAGCTTATAAGCTCTAGCATTGATATTTTAGAGCTTATGAGGTAGAGAATTCTTTATTTGGAGCTAATAAGCTCTAGAATTGACATTTTAGAGCGTATAAGCTCTAGAATTGACATTTTAGAGCTTATAAGCTCTAGAATTGATATTTTAGAGCTTATAAGCTGCAGAGTTGATGTTTTAGAGCTTATAAGCTCTAGAATTGATATTTTAGAGCTTATAAGCTCTAGAATTGATATTTTAGAGTTTATAAGTTCTAGAATTGATATTTTAGAGCTTATAAGCTCTGGAATTGATATCTTAGAGCTTATGAGCTCTAGAATTGATATTTTAGAGCTTATGAGGTAGAAAATTCTTTATTTGTAGCTTATAAGCTCTAGAATACACATTTTAGAGCTTATAAGCTCTAGAATTGATATTATAGAGCTTATAAGCTCTAGAATTGATATTTTAGAGCTTATAAGCTCTAGAATTGATATTTTAGGGTTTATAAGCTCTAGAATTCATATTTTAGAGCTTATAAGCTCTAGCATTGATATTTTAGAGCTTATGAGGTAGAGAATTCTTTATTTGTAATTTATTAGCTCTAGAATTGACATTTTAGGGCTTATATGCTTTAGAATTGATATTTTAGAGCTTATAAGCTCTAGAATTGATATTTTAGAGCTTATAAGCTCTAGAATTGATATTTTAGAGCTCATAAGCTCTAGAATTGATATTTTAGAGCTTATAAGCTCTAGAATTGATATTTTAGAGCTCATAAGCTCTAGAATTGATATTTTAGAGCTTATAAGCTCTAGAATTGATATTTCAGAGCTTATAAGCTCTAGAATTGATATTTCAGAGCTTATAAGCTCTAGAATTGATATTTCAGAGCTTATAAGCTCTAGAATTGATATTTTAGAGCTTATATGCTCTAGAATCCACATTTTAGAGCTTATAAGCTCTAGAATTGATATTTTAGAGCTTATAAGCTCTAGAATTGATATTTTAGAGCTTATAAGCTCTAGAATTGATATTTTAGAGCTTATATGCTCTAGAATCTACATTTTAGAGCTTATAAGCTCTAGAATTTGAATTTTAGAGCTTATGAGGTGGAGAATTTTTTATTTGTAGCTTATAAGCTCTAGAATTGACATTTTAGAGCTTATAACTTCTAGAATTGATATTATAGAGCTTATAAGCTCTAGAATTTGAATTTTAGAGCTTATGAGGTGGAGAATTCTTCATTTGTAGCTTATAGGCTCTAGAATTGACATTTTAGAGCTCATAAGCTCTAGAATTGATATTATAGAGCTTATAAGCTCTAGAATTGATATTTTAGAGCTTATAAGCTCTAGAATTGATATTTTAGAGCTTATAAGCTCTAGAATTTGAATTTTAGAGCTTATGAGGTGGAGAATTCTTCATTTGTAGCTTATAAGCTCTAGAATTGACATTTTAGAGCTCATAAGCTCTAGAATTGATATTATAGAGCTTATAAGCTCTAGAATTGATATTTTAGAGCTTATAAGCTCTAGAATTGATATTTTAGAGCTGATAAGCTCCAGAGTTGATATTTTAGAGCTTATAAGCTCTATAATTGATATTTTAAAGCTGATAAGCTCTAGAATTGATATTTTAGGGTTTATAAGCTCTAGAATTCATATTTTAGAGCTTATAAGCTCTAGCATTGATATTTTAGAGCTTATGGGGTAGAGAATTCTTTATTTGTAGCTTATAAGCTCTAGAATTGACATTTTAGGGCTTATACGCTTTAGAATTGATATTTTAGAGCTTATAAGCTCTAGAATTGATATTTTAGAGCTTATAAGCTCTAGAATTGATATTTTAGAGCTTATAAGCTCTAGAATTGATATTTTAGAGCTTATAAGCTCTAGAATTGATATTTTAGAGCTTATAAGCTCTAGAATTGATATTTTAGAGCTTATAAGCTCTAGAATTGATATTTTAGAGCTTATAAGCTCTAAAATTGATATTTTAGAGCTTATAAGCTCTAGAATTGATATTTTAGAGCTTATAAGCTCTAGAATTGATATTTTAGAGCTTATAAGCTCTAGAATTGATATTTTAGAGTTTATAAGCTCTAGAATTGATATTTTAGAGCTTAGAAGCTCTGGAATTGATATTTTAGAGCTTATAAGCTCTCGAATTGATATCTTAGAGCTTATGAGCTCTAGAATTGATATTTTAGAGCTTATGAGCTCTAGAATCTACATTTTAGAGCTTGTGAGGTAGAAAATTCTTCATTTGTAGCTTATAAGCTCTAGAATACACATTTTAGAGCTTATAAGCTCTAGAATTGATATTATAGAGCTTATAAGCTCTAGAATTGATATTTTAGAGCTTATAAGCTCTAGAATTGATATTTTAGAGCTTATAAGCTCTAGAATTGACATTTTAGAGCGTATAAGCTCTAGAATTGATATTTTAGAGCTTATAAAGTCTAGAATTGATATTTTAGAGCTTATAAGCTCTAGAATTGATATTTTAGAGCTGATAAGCTCCAGAGTTGATATTTTAGAGCTTATAAGCTCTATAATTGATATTTTAAAGCTGATAAGCTCTAGAATTGATATTTTTGAGCTTATAAGCTCTAGAATTGATATTTTAGAGCTTATAAGCTCTAGAATTGATATTTTAGAGCTTATAAGCTCTAGAATTGATATTTTAGAGCTTATAAGCTCTAGAATTGATATTTTAGAGCTTATAAGCTCTAGAATTGATATTTTAGAGCTTATAAGCTCTAGAATTGATATTTTAGAGCTTATAAGCTCTAGAATTGATATTTTAGAGCTTATAAGCTCTAGAATTGATATTTTAGAGCTTATAAGCTCTAGAATTGATATTTTAGAGCTTATAAGCTCTAGAATTGATATTTTAGAGCTTATAAGCTCTAGAATTGATATTTTAGAGCTTATAAGCTCTAAAATTGATATTTTAGAGCTTATAAGCTCTAGAATTTGAATTTTAGAGCCTATGAGGTGGAGAATTCTTCATTTGTAGCTTATAAGCTCTAGAATTGACATTTTAGAGCTCATAAGCTCTAGAATTGATATTATAGAGCTTATAAGCTCTAGAATTGATATTTTAAAGCTTATAAGCTCTAGAATTGATATTTTAGAGCTGATTAGATCCAGAGTTGATATTTTAGAGCTTATAAGCTCTAGAATTGATATTTTAAAGCTGATAAGCTCTAGAATTGATATTTTAGGGTTTATAAGCTCTAGAATTCATATTTTAGAGCTTATAAGCTCTAGCATTGATATTTTAGAGCTTATGAGGTAGAGAATTCTTTATTTGTAGCTAATAAGCTCTAGAATTGACATTTTAGAGCGTATAAGCTCTAGAATTGATATTTTAGAGCTTATAAGCTCTAGAATTGATATTTTAGAGCTTATAAGCTGCAGAGTTGATATTTTAGAACTTATAAGCTCTAGAATTGATATTTTAGAGCTTATAAGCTCTAGAATTGATATTCTAGAGCTGATAAGCTCCAGAGTTGATATTTTAGAGCTTATAAGCTCTAGAATTGATATTTCAGAGCTTATGAGGTAGAGAATTCTTTATTTGTAATTTATTAGCTCTAGAATTGACATTTTAGGGCTTATACGCTTTAGAATTGATATTTTAGAGCTTATAAGCTCTAGAATTGATATTTTAGAGCTTATAAGCTCTAGAATTGATATTTTAGAGCTTATAAGCTCTAGAATTGATATTTTAGAGCTTATAAGCTCTAGAATTGATATTTTAGAGCTTATAAGCTCTAAAATTGATATTTTAGAGCTTATAAGCTCTAGAATTTGAATTTTAGAGCCTATGAGGTGGAGAATTCTTCATTTGTAGCTTATAAGCTCTAGAATTGACATTTTAGAGCTCATAAGCTCTAGAATTGATATTATAGAGCTTATAAGCTCTAGAATTGATATTTTAAAGCTTATAAGCTCTAGAATTGATATTTTAGAGCTGATTAGATCCAGAGTTGATATTTTAGAGCTTATAAGCTCTAGAATGATATTTTAAAGCTGATAAGCTCTAGAATTGATATTTTAGGGTTTATAAGCTCTAGAATTCATATTTTAGAGCTTATAAGCTCTAGCATTGATATTTTAGAGCTTATGAGGTGGAGAATTCTTTATTTGTAGCTAATAAGCTCTAGAATTGACATTTTAGAGCTTATAAGCTCTAGAATTGATATTTTAGAGCTTATAAGCTGCAGAGTTGATGTTTTAGAGCTTATAAGCTCTAGAATTGATATTTTAGAGCTTATAAGCTCTAGAATTGATATTTTAGAGTTTATAAGCTCTAGAATTGATATTTTAGAGCTTATAAGCTCTGGAATTGATATTTTAGAGCTTATAAGCTCTCGAATTGATATCTTAGAGCTTATGAGCTCTAGAATTGATATTTTAGAGCTTATGAGCTCTAGAATCTACATTTTAGAGCTTATGAGGTAGAAAATTCTTTATTTGTAGCTTATAAGCTCTAGAATACACATTTTAGAGCTTATAAGCTCTAGAATTGATATTATAGAGCTTATAAGCTCTAGAATTGATATTTTAGAGCTTATAAGCTCTAGAATTGATATTTTAGGGTTTATAAGCTCTAGAATTCATATTTTAGAGCTTATAAGCTCTAGCATTGATATTTTAGAGCTTATGAGGTAGAGAATTCTTTATTTGTAATTTATTAGCTCTAGAATTGACATTTTAGGGCTTATATGCTTTAGAATTGATATTTTAGAGCTTATAAGCTCTAGAATTGATATTTTAGAGCTTATAAGCTCTAGAATTGATATTTTAGAGCTCATAAGCTCTAGAATTGATATTTTAGAGCTTATAAGCTCTAGAATTGATATTTTAGAGCTCATAAGCTCTAGAATTGATATTTTAGAGCTTATAAGCTCTAGAATTGATATTTCAGAGCTTATAAGCTCTAGAATTGATATTTCAGAGCTTATAAGCTCTAGAATTGATATTTCAGAGCTTATAAGCTCTAGAATTGATATTTTAGAGCTTATATGCTCTAGAATCCACATTTTAGAGCTTATATGCTCTAGAATCCACATTTTGGAGCTTATAAGCTCTAGAATTGATATTTTAGAGCTTATAAGCTCTAGAATTGATATTTTAGAGCTTATATGCTCTAGAATCTACATTTTAGTGCTTATAAGCTCTAGAATTTGAATTTTAGAGCTTATGAGGTGGAGAATTTTTTATTTGTAGCTTATAAGCTCTAGAATTGACATTTTAGAGCTTATAACTTCTAGAATTGATATTATAGAGCTTATAAGCTCTAGAATTTGAATTTTAGAGCTTATGAGGTGGAGAATTCTTCATTTGTAGCTTATAGGCTCTAGAATTGACATTTTAGAGCTCATAAGCTCTAGAATTGATATTATAGAGCTTATAAGCTCTAGAATTGATATTTTAGAGCTTATAAGCTCTAGAATTGATATTTTAGAGCTTATAAGCTCTAGAATTTGAATTCTAGAGCTTATGAGGTGGAGAATTCTTCATTTGTAGCTTATAAGCTCTAGAATTGACATTTTAGAGCTCATAAGCTCTAGAATTGATATTATAGAGCTTATAAGCTCTAGAATTGATATTTTAGAGCTTATAAGCTCTAGAATTGATATTTTAGAGCTGATAAGCTCCAGAGTTGATATTTTAGAGCTTATAAGCTCTATAATTGATATTTTAAAGCTGATAAGCTCTAGAATTGATATTTTAGGGTTTATAAGCTCTAGAATTCATATTTTAGAGCTTATAAGCTCTAGCATTGATATTTTAGAGCTTATGAGGTAGAGAATTCTTTATTTGTAGCTTATAAGCTCTAGAATTGACATTTTAGGGCTTATACGCTTTAGAATTGATATTTTAGAGCTTATAAGCTCTAGAATTGATATTTTAGAGCTTATAAGCTCTAGAATTGATATTTTAGAGCTTATAAGCTCTAGAATTGATATTTTAGAGCTTATAAGCTCTAGAATTGATATTTTAGAGCTTATAAGCTCTAGAATTGATATTTTAGAGCTTATAAGCTCTAGAATTGATATTTTAGAGCTTATAAGCTCTAGAATTGATATTTTAGAGCTTATAAGCTCTAGAATTGATATTTTAGAGCTTATAAGCTCTAGAATTTGAATTTTAGAGCCTATGAGGTGGAGAATTCTTCATTTGTAGCTTATAAGCTCTATAATTGACATTTTAGAGCTCATAAGCTCTAGAATTGATATTATAGAGCTTATAAGCTCTAGAATTGATATTTTAAAGCTTATAAGCTCTAGAATTGATATTTTAGAGCTGATTAGATCCAGAGTTGATATTTTAGAGCTTATAAGCTCTAGAATTGATATTTTAAAGCTGATAAGCTCTAGAATTGATATTTTAGGGTTTATAAGCTCTAGAATTCATATTTTAGAGCTTATAAGCTCTAGCATTGATATTTTAGAGCTTATGAGGTAGAGAATTCTTTATTTGTAGCTTATAAGCTCTAGAATTGACATTTTAGGGCTTATACGCTTTAGAATTGATATTTTAGTGCTTATAAGCTCTAGAATTGATATTTTAGAGCTTATAAGCTCTGGAATTGATATTTCAGAGCTTATAAGCTCTGGAATTGATGTTTTAGAGCTTATAAGCTCTAGAATTGATATTTTAGAGCTTATAAGCTCTAGAATTGATATTCTAGAGCTGATAAGCTCCAGAGTTGATATTTTAGAGCTTATAAGCTCTAGAATTGATATTTCAGAGCTTATAAGCTCTAGAATTGATATTTTAGGGTTTATAAGCTCTAGAATTGATATTTTAGAGCTTATAAGCTCTAGAATTGATGATTTAGTGCTTATAAGCTCTAGAATTGATATTTTAGAGCTTATAAGCTCTAGAATTGATATTTTAGAGCTTATAAGCTCTAGAATTGATATTGTAGAGCTCATAAGCTCTGGAATTGATATTTTAGAGCTTATAAGCTCTCGAATTGATATCTTAGAGCTTATGAGCTCTAGAATTGATATTTTAGAGCTTATGAGCTCTAGAATCTACATTTTAGAGCTTATGAGGTAGAAAATTCTTTATTTGTAGCTTATAAGCTCTAGAATACACATTTTAGAGCTTATAAGCTCTAGAATTGATATTATAGAGCTTATAAGCTCTAGAATTGATATTTTAGAGCTTATAAGCTCTAGAATTGATATTTTAGGGTTTATAAGCTCTAGAATTCATATGTTAGAGCTTATAAGCTCTAGCATTGATATTTTAGAGCTTATGAGGTAGAGAATTCTTTATTTGTAGTTTATTAGCTCTAGAATTGACATTTTAGGGCTTATATGCTTTAGAATTCATATTTTAGAGCTTATAAGCTCTAGAATTGATATTTTAGAGCTTATAAGCTCTAGAATTGATATTTTAAAGCTCATAAGCTCTAGAATTGATATTTTAGAGCTTATAAGCTCTAGAATTGATATTTTAGAGCTCATAAGCTCTAGAATTGATATTTTAGAGCTTATAAGCTCTAGAATTGATATTTCAGAGCTTATAAGCTCTAGAATTGATATTTCAGAGCTTATAAGCTCTAGAATTGATATTTCAGAGCTTATAAGCTCTAGAATTGATATTTTAGAGCTTATATGCTCTAGAATCCACATTTTAGAGCTTATAAGCTCTAGAATTGATATTTTAGAGCTTATAAGCTCTAGAATTGATATTTTAGAGCTTATAAGCTCTAGAATTGAGATTTTAGAGCTTATAAGCTCTAGAATTGATATTTTAGAGCTGATTAGATCCAGAGTTGATATGTTAGAGCTTATAAGCTCTAGAATTGATATTTTAAAGCTGATAAGCTCTAGAATTGATATTTTAGGGTTTATAAGCTCTAGAATTCATATTTTAGAGCTTATAAGCTCTAGCATTGATATTTTAGAGCTTATGAGGTAGAGAATTCTTTATTTGTAGCTTATAAGCTCTAGAATTGACATTTTAGGGCTTATACGCTTTAGAATTGATATTTTAGTGCTTATAAGCTCTAGAATTGATATTTTAGAGCTTATAAGCTCTGGAATTGATATTTCAGAGCTTATAAGCTCTGGAATTGACATTTTAGAGCTCATAAGCTCTAGAATTGATATTATAGAGCTTATAAGCTCTAGAATTGATATTTTAAAGCTTATAAGCTCTAGAATTGATATTTTAGAGCTGATTAGATCCAGAGTTGATATTTTAGAGCTTATAAGCTCTAGAATTGATATTTTAAAGCTGATAAGCTCTAGAATTGATATTTTAGGGTTTATAAGCTCTAGAATTCATATTTTAGAGCTTATAAGCTCTAGCATTGATATTTTAGAGCTTATGAGGTAGAGAATTCTTTATTTGTAGCTTATAAGCTCTAGAATTGACATTTTAGGGCTTATACGCTTTAGAATTGATATTTTAGTGCTTATAAGCTCTAGAATTGATATTTTAGAGCTTATAAGCTCTGGAATTGATATTTCAGAGCTTATAAGCTCTGGAATTGATGTTTTAGAGCTTATAAGCTCTAGAATTGATATTTTAGAGCTTATAAGCTCTAGAATTGATATTCTAGAGCTGATAAGCTCCAGAGTTGATATTTTAGAGCTTATAAGCTCTAGAATTGATATTTCAGAGCTTATAAGCTCTAGAATTGATATTTTAGGGCTTATAAGCTCTAGAATTGATATTTTAGAGCTTATAAGCTCTAGAATTGATGATTTAGTGCTTATAAGCTCTAGAATTGATATTTTAGAGCTTATAAGCTCTAGAATTGATATTTTAGAGCTTATAAGCTCTAGAATTGATATTGTAGAGCTTATAAGCTCTAGAATTGATATTTTAGTGCTTATAAGCTCTAGAATTGATATTTTAGAGCTTATAAGCTCTGGAATTGATATTTCAGAGCTTATAAGCTCTGGAATTGATATTTTAGAGCTTATAACTCCGGAATTGATATTTTAGGGCTTATAAGCTCTAGAATTGATATTTTAGAGCTTATAAGCTCTAGAATTGATATTCTAGAGCTGATAAGCTCCAGAGTTGATATTTTAGAGCTTATAAGCTCTAGAATTGATATTTCAGAGCTTATAAGCTCTAGAATTGATATTTTAGGGTTTATAAGCTCTAGAATTCATATTTTAGAGCTTATAAGCTCTAGCATTGATATTTTAGAGCTTATGAGGTAGAGAATTCTTTATTTGTAGCCAATAAGCTCTAGAATTGACATTTTAGAGCGTATAAGCTCTAGAATTGATATTTTAGAGCTTATAAGCTGCAGAGTTGATATTTTAGAGCTTATAAGCTCTAGAATTGATATTTTAGAGCTTATAAGCTCTAGAATTGATATTTTAGAGTTTATAAGCTCTAGAATTGATATTTTAGAGCTTATAAGCTCTGGAATTGATATTTTAGAGCTTATAAGCTCTCGAATTGATATCTTAGAGCTTATGAGCTCTAGAATTGATATTTTAGAGCTTATGAGCTCTAGAATCTACATTTTAGAGCTTGTGAGGTAGAAAATTCTTTATTTGTAGCTTATAAGCTCTAGAATACACATTTTAGAGCTTATAAGCTCTAGAATTGATATGATAGGGCTTATAAGCTCTAGAATTGATATTTTAGAGCTTATAAGCTCTAGAATTGATATTTTAGAGCTTATAAGCTCTAGAATTGACATTTTAGAGCTTATAAGCTCTAGAATTCATATTTTAGAGCTTATAAGCTCTAGAATTCATATTTTAGAGCTTATAAGCTCTAGAATTCATATTTTAGAGCTTATAAGCTCTAGAATTCATATTTTAGAGCTTATAAGCTCTAGAATTCATATTTTAGAGCTTATAAGCTCTAGAATTCATATTTTAGAGCTTATAAGCTCTAGAATTCATATTTTAGAGCTTATAAGCTCTAGAATTCATATTTTAGAGCTTATAAGCTCTAGAATTCATATTTTAGAGCTTATAAGCTCTAGAATTCATATTTTAGAGCTTATAAGCTCTAGAATTCATATTTTAGAGCTTATAAGCTCTAGAATTCATATTTTAGAGCTTATAAGCTCTAGAATTCATATTTTAGAGCTTATAAGCTCTAGAATTCATATTTTAGAGCTTATAAACTCTAGAATTCATATTTTAGAGCTTATAAGCTCTAGAATTCATATTTTAGAGCTTATAAGGTCTAGAATTGATATTCTAGAGCTGATAAGCTCCAGAGTTGATATTCTAGAGCTGATAAGCTCCAGAGTTGATATTTCAGAGCTTATAAGCTCTAGAATTGATATTTCAGAGCTTATAAGCTCTAGAATTGATATTTTAGGGTTTATAAGCTCTAGAATTCATATTTTAGAGCTTATAAGCTCTAGCATTGATATTTTAGAGCTTATGAGGTAGAGAATTCTTCATTTGTAGCTAATAAGCTCTAGAATTGACATTTTAGAGCGTATAAGCTCTAGAATTGATATTTTAGAGCTTATAAGCTCTAGAATTGATATTTTAGAGCTTATAAGCTGCAGAGTTGATATTTTAGAGCTTATAAGCTCTAGAATTGATATTTTAGAGCTTATAAGCTCTAGAATTGATATTTTAGAGCTTATAAGCTCTAGAATTGATATTTTAGAGTTTATAAGCTCTAGAATTGATATTTTAGAGCTTATAAGCTCTGGAATTGATATTTTAGAGCTTATAAGCTCTCGAATTGATATCTTAGAGCTTATGAGCTCTAGAATTGATATTTTAGAGCTTATGAGCTCTAGAATCTACATTTTAGACTTTATGAGGTAGAAAATTCTTTATTTGTAGCTTATAAGCTCTAGAATACACATTTTAGAGCTTATAAGCTCTAGAATTGATATTATAGAGCTTATAAGCTCTAGAATTGATATTTTAGAGCTTATAAGCTCTAGAATTGATATTTTAGGGTTTATAAGCTCTAGAATTCATATGTTAGAGCTTATAAGCTCTAGCATTGATATTTTAGAGCTTATGAGGTAGAGAATTCTTTATTTGTAATTTATTAGCTCTAGAATTGACATTTTAGGGCTTATATGCTTTAGAATTGATATTTTAGAGCTTATAAGCTCTAGAATTGATATTTTAGAGCTTATAAGCTCTAGAATTGATATTTTAGAGCTCATAAGCTCTAGAATTGATATTTTAGAGCTTATAAGCTCTAGAATTGATATTTTAGAGCTCATAAGCTCTAGAATTGATATTTCAGAGCTTATAAGCTCTAGAATTGATATTTCAGAGCTTATAAGCTCTAGAATTGATATTTCAGAGCTTATAAGCTCTAGAATTGATATTTTAGAGCTTATATGCTCTAGAATCCACATTTTAGAGCTTATAAGCTGTAGAATTGATATTTTAGAGCTTATAAGCTCTAGAATTGATATTTTAGAGCTTATAAGCTCTAGAATTGAGATTTTAGAGCTTATAAGCTCTAGAATTGATATTTTAGAGCTTACAAGCTCTAGAATTGATATTTTAGAGCTTATAAGCTCCAGAATTGATATTTTAGAGCTTATAAGCTCTAGAATTGATATTTTAGTGCTTATAAGCTCTAGAATTGATATTTTAGAGCTTATAAGCTCTAGAATTGATATCTTAGAGCTTATAAGCTCTAGAATTGATATTGTAGAGCTTATAAGCTCTGGAATTGATATTTTAGAGCTTATAAGCTCTGGAATTGATATTTTAGAGCTTATAAGCTCTCGAATTGATATCTTAGAGCTTATGAGCTCTAGAATTGATATTTTAGAGCTTATGAGCTCTAGAATCTACATTTTAGAGCTTATGAGATAGAAAATTCTTTATTTGTAGCTTATAAGCTCTAGAATACACATTTTAGAGCTTATAAGCTCTAGAATTGATATTATAGAGCCATGTAAAAGACCGGATAATTCGACAAAAATAATTATCGACCGTAACACGTGTAAATTGATTCCCTCGAGATAAAATTTGTAACGCGCGAAAGGTTTGAAATGTATGAAACGCTGAAACAGAGAATCATTGATTTAATTGTTTGTATTTTACTCATTGGATTTATAATTCATTGTTTAATTGAAGCCCGTTTTGTAATAATAATGATAATGACAATAAAAGAACTTTTTCTTAAAGGATAAACGTCTCAAAGATGAGAAACGAAAACTCGGAATCAGAAGGTTTTATGCTAATTGAAAATTGTAGAGTTAATTTTGAGGGACAATCCTTTCATTAATTAACAATTAATAATTAAGTGATTAAAGAATTAAGTAATTAAATATATGGTTAGTAATGATAGTAAAATCAAAAAGAATAGAAATCGAAAATCTTGGCAAGAAATTTGCACGTGCAATGCGAGATAAATAAATCGTGAATCCGTTTGAAAGCAAAAGAAGAAGAATTAAAGAACATCATTGGACCGAGGATTAATCACGCGACGAGTAATTAAAGAAATTAAAAGATTGAAGAAAGAAGATCAATAATTGTTTTTGTTAATGAGCTGAAATTTCGTGGTTCGTCCTGAGAAAAGAACCCTGGCAACTGAAGCACCGGAAACACAGGCAATCACAAACGATAATTCCGAAACGTTAATTACCGAAAGAAAGAAATTAAGAATTAATCATTAATAAATGAGAATAATAAGCAAGGGTTTGTAACGGCTGGCCCGGCTGACCTTGAGACAGTCGTTGAAGGCACTAAAAAAATTCTTTATTTTACCCAAATTTACGTTTTAGATTTTTTCCTCATTTACTCCCAATTAATTTGCCTCATTTGGAATGGGCGCCAGTCGTTTTTAGCAAAATCTGATGAATTTGGGAGAAAACGACAAATCCCCGAGTTTTATTTTAATTCTAATGAAATTACAAACCCCAAAAATACTTTGATTTTACCCGCTTTATTACGTGAAACCCTTATTTTATTTCAACCCTGGTGGATCATGTAACCGGGCAGTCAATTTTTTCACGAAATCGACCGTGATTCGATCACGATGCGATTGCATTGCAGTCGCATCGTGGTCACATGACAGTCGATTTCATGAAAAAATCGACTGTCTGATCGATTTATAGTTGATATGCAATCGCCCGATCCATCAGGGAAGGGGGAGAGGGGACGATACCCTTTCTTTGGGTACTCGGGACAGAACAAAAATATACACAAGACTTCTGAAAACTTTCGAGTTAAACAATAAAAATTAGATATATTCAGAGAAAATAATATATGTACATTTAAACCAAAGAAATTATGAAAATTTAAAGGAATTTTTCGTGAATAATATGATAATTATTTTGTCGTAATTATTACTAACTTATAACGTAACTCAGAATGAACGACAATAATTTTAATTTAGCGTGGGTGATCCCACCCCTAACAGACGCTAACTTGACGTTTCTCAATTTTATTCTTTACTGCAAAATTAATGATTTTAACTCAACATTTCTATTATTTGGTGGGGACTTGCGTACCTTACTTTTCTGTGTGTTCCATCTATCCGTCTCGGCCTCTCTTAACTTCTCTCTCAATTTTCTGGAATTGACTTCATTTTCTTTACAATTTTATGGATTTTTCCCTACTTTTCTTTAAACGATGTGACCGCCACGGTGTCCCAGGAGAAAAGAACGAATCTTCTCTTTCACGAGTCGGCGTTGGGTACCCTCGGCTATTTTCGCTTAATTTCGGTAGAGCCGAGGCCCAACCCAACCAATTATTGCGCGAGTTCCCCACTACCTGCCTCAACGTCACTGAGTTTCCCTCAATTCTGAGAATCTCGCGCCAATTCTTGCTCTTAAATAATTCTAACTAATACACTGAAATAATCACAATAATTTGGTCAATAATTCCGCGACAATTATAAACGGGGAAGTTTTGTCCTTATCTTCACTCTAGTCTTTTATTTTCACTGTTTTCGGCGTATTTCTTGGTGATCTCCGGTTTCTTGGCTCTCTTGGCCAACGTCCCTCAGTGCTGGTGGATGTGGGACCGACTACTTGGATGCTGCTTCTGTCCAGGCTCTTCTTGGTCGTCCTAGATGCTGCTAATTTATCTTTAGGACTGGGGAAATTCCTTCCCAGTCCTAATTCTCGAACTTTCCTCCGTTTTTTCGGAGTTAAATTAAACAAAAACAAACAAAAATCATCAGCGAAGTCACAAAAATTGTTGACCTCACTCTGGACATGTGCTGCCTTGACTCGAATTGAGCCCTATCCTCACCGGGTACCGCAAAATAATTAATTATTCTGAATTTCAATAGTTCTGTGACGGTAAAAACCGTCACAGGTTCATTACACCCTTTAAATTATGATCCCGAAATTATAAACGAAAAAATAAAATGATTTGAATAATTCGAATTATTCAAGAAATTCATTAGTATTGAATATCCAACCCACGATTGCATCAAATTATTTATATTCAATTCACTATGAATTATTTCAGAATTTCCAATATTTGCATCCCTCTCATTTTTAAGGAGTTCAATAATTCAGCCCACCAGAATTCCAAAGAGAAGGCAAGGGTAGCGAGTCCTAAGCCACACGCTAACAATTGAAAAGCGAAATCTAATTTATAGAGTCTAACAGGTTTATATTGTGCTGAAGACCACTCAGCTTCCATCTCTTCACGCTTCTTTGTTAGTTCATAAGAATCTCGTATTTTCCAAAAATCAATTATACCTGATTCAACTAGCCTTATAATTGCGTTATTGAAACGTTCTTGGAGAGGCCAGTCGGGTCGGCACTTAAAATTCTCAAATTCTTCGTTCAATATTTCTTTGACAATTTCCAGAGGAAGTAGAGGGTAACGAACTTCATACACGTGCTTATCAATTCCACATACATGACGAGTACTATTGAGTACATACTGTATGCAGTCATTGTGTCCTACTTTTTTGAAAGAACATTTCTGACATCTTACCGTGGCAAATTTTCCCATTCCAGAATTATACATAGAATAATCCAATTCCACCAGTTCATTGATTGTTTCAACTGCCCCAGCTCGCTCTCGTTTCGTCAGAAATGCTGCTATCTGCCCTTGAAATACCCCATTGCTGATAACCATGAAGATCAACATTGTTGTGAAGTAAATGCGAAACCAGGGACTCCTAGCATCTGTTTGAATCGATGTGTAGGTCAATAGTCGTCCAATATCCAGCATTGCCAAGAACAGATTACGGTTCTTTATTGTGAGAATCAAAGTTAAAACAAGCAGGGCTATGCCTGCTACAATTAAAACTGGGCTGCTCCACATGTGAATGATTTTCTGTAAAGTCGATAGCTCTGGGCTCAATTTCACTACAGCAATCATTTGACCCCATTTATGAGGGAATAAAAATGGTAGTCTTCGAAACGAAGTGAGAGTATATGGGTGCATAGTAATGTCTAATGCCCCTCTACTAAGAGCTTCACTATGCTCACGCACTGCGCATTGAAACGAAGGTGTTGCGTTCAATGTTTCCATTATCAACTTCAAGGCTCTATAGTTAATGCCCTGATGTTTGGTATTGTCATTGGGTAGGCACTTTTTCTTCATAATTTGAGCAGGTCTGTTCCGGAATATCTGCCTCGTGACTTTGATTTCATAACCGTCCATAATTTTGGTCTTGTCATAATTCAAATTTTCACACGATATATCTGAAAGTTAATTGATCATCTTGAATTTTGAGATTCTTCATTGTTTCATCGCATCAGCTCTTCTTTAATAGGCCGAAATTATTTATTCATTTGGGAGAATCAGCTCGCATTATTATCCAATATTCATTGCTGTATGACTCATGAAATTATCCAATGCAAAAGATGATGAAATAACGAAATACTTACTCGCATCGAAGACTTGATAAAACACATTCAAATTATTCAGATTTTCCAATTTCTTCCAGGGATGTGGTGCGTAATTTGCCATTGGATTGAATGTATACAATGCTGTTGCATCCATTGATTCAGTACAAATGTATATTGAATTGAGAATATTCATCTTCCAGGTGATTTCCAGGATTCTTCTGAAATCTTCACATGTTTTCTCTCCCTTGGCACCAATGAAAAATCGCGCCATATGATTCCACCACCTCGTTTTCCGCAATAACATCAAATCTTTTTCCAATGTTTCTAATGACTCCAGAGTTAATAGAATTTTGCTTGTTTCTACTGTGGGTCGCCCAAATTGAAACTTATGATATCTTGGTAGTGAAAGTACATGATTCAGTCGAACAATTGACGATTCATGAATCATTCCGTTGAAATTACCAAGAATAACGATTGGCTCAATCGAATTGTCATTTGGATAGCAGGATTCCAGTATTGTTTTCTGAAATATAAGATTCAAGAAAAATGCGTCAGAATTACCGTCAATACTCTTCTATTCACTCAATAGTTCTATTCATGGTATTTGTGCAGAAGAGCGCCCATAAAATTTAAATAATTATCAAAGTCAAATCTTCGGAAAAAAATATGGAATGCGCAAGCAGGATTTGAACCCACGACCCTCTGATTACATGTCAGGTGCTCTGACCACTGAGTTATTGCGAGTTCCTATACTTTTCTTCAAATTTTTGACCAAGATATATTACATCATTTTCGCCACCTCCCTTCCTGAGGTAATTTAAATTAAATTAATTAATTTTATTGTGGGCTCTATTATACACAATTACCCTATTTATAATGAATAGTAAGGTTTTTTTCTTTCCTTAATGAGAGGGGGGGGGGGGCAAGGGTTTATGCGTGAAAAAAACGTTTTTCTGACGAATTTTTTTTAGACGTATGGATCGAACTAATTCATTGAAACCTTTTGAACATTATTAACTATGGATTCAACAACATGAAGTAATTTTTTTATGCGAAAATGTCCACAAACAAGCTGGTGACCAGGGTGCTATTTCTGAAGCAATTTAAGAAAGTTAAAATTTTGCTCCCGGTAGGTGACAGCAGTGAGTTTCCGAAAAAAAATTGTGCCGGTTTGAGAACGCATTACTTTTGCCTCTGAATGACAGAGGTTATCGATCATCAATGGGCTGTATAGACTGATGGCTGGAGGCCAGCTGTACAATAACCACAGCACGATGAAGGAAAAACAAGCTGGCCTTCAGCCATCAGTCTATACAACCGATTGATGATTGATAACCTTTGTCATTCAGAGGCAGAAGTGATGCGTTCTCAAACCGGCTCAATTTTTTTTCGGAAACTCACTGCTGTCACCTAGTGGGAGCAAAATTTTAACTTTCCCAAATTGCTTCGGTGAGCTTCGATTTGCAGTGATCACTGTATTTCAGCTGAAAATTATCAGAAATAAAAAACCATTGAAATTTAGTCAAAGTATCATTAAATCCTCCCCCCAACGATCTCTGATTATTATTTTTTTTCATTTTTCAATTTTTAGTGGTCATTTAGAGTGAAAACTGCTATTTTTTACAAAAAATTGCGCCATTTTGGAGGTGGAAACCACCTTAATGTAAAAAAAAATAATCAGAGAGCGTTGGGAGGCGAATTTAATGATACTTTCACTCAATTTCAATGGTTTTTTATTTCTGATAATTTCCAGCTGAGATACAGTGATCACCGCAAATCGTTTATTTCAAAGAAACGTTCCTGGAAAAGCCGGCTTGTTTGTGGATATTTCCACATTAAAAAATTACTTCATGTTGTTGAATCCATGCTTAATAATGTTCAAAAGGTTTCAATAAATCTGCTCAATCCATAGGTCAAAAAAAAATCATAAAAAAAGTGTTTTTTTTCTTCACGCGTAAACCCTTACCCCCCCTTAATTCTCAAAGATCGTCCGATCTTCCATCGTATGAGTATATTTCTATTAGAATACGAACCGCGGTCCCCTCATTTTGAAATGAATGATTGAATTTCCATAGTTTTGCCAGTCCTTCTGCTCTAGCAATCACGAGGAGGAGTAACACTCCCTTCAATAGTATCATCTCCATCTTACTCTGGTGAATTTCCACTGCAAACTTCCAACTATCCTTAACCAGCACAACCATACTGACATTATTCACATTTTTGCTCTCAGTTAAATACATCTACTAGCATTGAATATTGCATGTTTTTCGGAAAAAACGAATGCTATTATCCATATTATTAGTTGTTCATCAAGATAACATATACCACTTTCCATAGAAAAATCGAAAATCATTATGAAAGCATTTACAAGCAAAAAACAGGGTGTCAAGTAACTGTAAAGCAAATTGTTTTTTTGCATTTCGTTCTCCTACTTGGAAGAGCAGAAATTTTCGATATGAATTATTCATTTTTATTAAAAATTTCAGTTTCAATACACTGGAGTGCCGTCTCGAGGCTATCGCGTTCGAAAACGTGTACTTGTTTCCTAGCAACATTTCAATGCACAAGTTATAAACACATTTATTCGCATTTGTATATCCCCTTAATTTACAATTCTGATATACTGTCGAATAATATTCCGTGATGTTCAATATAAGACGAAATTTAACACTTGCAAATGTTCAAAAATGTAGGACGCAATTATTCATAAGAGCTCTTATGTCAGCCACTATTGACCGTTCACAATGATTGGAATTTTTGGATCAGGTGTATATATTTTTTTCTCATTGACTATGCATCATCATATCGAATTTTAGATTGAATTGATAAAAAAAAGGAAAAATACGACGTTTCTTCATTAGCTTCAATTAATGGGATAGTGCGGACTGATTCACACGTGTTCTAGTATACTCTAGAGTGATTGGTAACATCGAAGAATCAACAACTCGACACTCTTTGCTATAAGATGATTCGATAATCATAGTTGAGACAACCAAAATTACTTCTACTGTACACTCATTGGAGAATATGTGATTAAGGGAAAAGCTTCACTTAGCATATAGAATAATCTATGGATATGTACCAGAGTACTGAATAGTATGCAGCTGTTAAAGTACATTCAATAATGATGGATTTTTTAAGGAGCCCAATAGTTTGCCCACCAAATCTCGAGGTAGAGAACGATGGCAGCGAGCCCTAGCCTACACGCTAGCACCTGAAAAGCAAATTTTAATTTATAGAGTCGAACAGGTTTACATTGTGCTGAAGACTACTCAGCCTCTATCTCTCGACGTTTCTGTATTAGCTCATGAGATTCTCGCATTTTCCAAGAATCAATTATACCTGATTTAACTAGTCTCATAATTGCTTTAATGAAACGTTCTTGGAGCGGCCAATTGCGGCGACATTTGAAATTCTGATAACCATGAAGATCAACATCTTCGTGAAGTAAATGCGGTACCAATGGCCCCTAGCATTTGTGTGAATCGATGTGTAGGTCAATAATCGTACAATATCTAATATTGCCAGGAAAAAATTACGGCTCTTTATTGTCAAAATCAAAGTTAAAACGAGCAGAGCTACACCAGCTGTGATTAAAACTGAGCAGCTCCACATGTGAAGGATTTTTTGTAAAGTTGATAGCCCTGGGCTCAATTTTACTACGCCAATCATTCGACCCAGTTTATGAGGGAAGAAGAATGATAGTCCCAGATATGAAGTGAGAGCATTTGGGGGGGAATGCATGTGTGGGTATTAATAAAAATTAATTTATTAATAAATTTATTTGTTTAATGGCGACATTGCCTCGTGGATGGGAGGTGGAGAAAAGATGTGAGAATCAAAAATTTGAAGGTAAATATAGTAACTCGCAATAGCTCAGTGGTCAGAGCACCTGACATGTAATCAGAGGGTCGTGGGTTCAAATCCTGCTTGCGCATTACATATTTTTTCCGAAATTTGATTCTCTTAAAAAATTTATTAATAAAAATTAATTTATTAATAAATTTATTTGTTTAATGACCTTTCCCAATGCTTCTGAAATTTCATTCTATTAGCCGAGTTTTGGAAGATGTACCTCTTTTGAGAATCGAAAAAATCCAGTTTTTTTAGCCATTTTTTCAGTTTATTGTCCGCAGCAGTTCGGCGTTAATTTGCATTAAAAAGTGAGCTCATTCTTCATCGATTCATGCGGTTCAATGAATGTTCTGATGAAACATTTCAGAATGCGGATTTTTTGATGATTATATTGGAAATTTAAGAGAATTTTGTGTGGAAAACATGTGTCAGTATTATTTTTTTCCAATTTCCAATATTCCTAAAACTTCTAGAACATTCTTGGGCTCTCGAGAACACCCTAAAATGTTCTCGAGCTTTCTGGAACATTCAAAAATATTTTCACCAACTTTTTGGATCAATCTAGAAATTTCGAACATTCTCGAACTTTCGGAAACATTCTAGAATGATCTTGAATTTTCTAGAACATTCCGAATTATTCTCATACTTTTTGGATCATTCTAAAAAATTCTCGAAACTTATGGAACATTCTAGAATAAGCTCGAACTTTCTGGAACATTCTGAAATATCCTTGAACCTTTCTGAACATCCTAGAAAATTCTTGTATCTTCCAGAATGTTTCTAGATAAAATCTGAGAACACTCTCAAATGTTCACGATTTTTCTTGAATAGTCTACAACAATGTGGAACAAATTTGGAATATTTCAGAGGAGTCATAATTATTGTGACACACATAAATCCTCATCGTCATTTAATATAATCTCGAGTTCATCTAAGCCATACAATGTGTTGGAGAAGGATGGAAATATCCCAAAAGACAAAGACTTTTTTGCCACTCACTTCCACCCATCGAAGCCAAACTCCCTTACTTGAGAGTGCAGGCCACGGGCTATCTTTCACTACAACCTCTTGTGGGTGGCGATGGGTGGTTATAGTGAAAGGGCTGGACAAACCTACAAACACTTTCCTTTTATATATATAATAGATAGATTAATGAACGATAAATCACACTTAGTTTTTTCATAAGCTTCAATTAATAAGATAAAACGGAATTATCAACAGGTGCTTCATTACACTCGAGTCATTGTTATTATCAAAATATCAACAATCTGATACTCTTTTCTATAAGATAATTGGATGGTCATAGTAGAGACAATTGAAAACCTTTTTGTTGCTCACTCATTGAAGAATATTTGATTAAGGAAGGAACTTGAGTTAGCACGTTCAATAATTTGTGACTATTTTCCAGAGTATCGAATAGGAAACAGCTGTCTAAGGACATTCAATGATGGATTTCTTACGGAGTCACATAATTTGCCCACAAGATTTCCAAGAAGAAGACGATGATAGCGAGCCCCAGGCCACACGCCAACACTTGGAAAGCAAATTTTAATTTATAGAGTCTAACTGGTTTATACTGGGCTGACGACCATTCATCTTCCATCTCTTGACGCTTCTTTGTTAGCTCATAAGAATATTGCACTTTCCAGAAATCAATTATACCTGATTCAACTACCCTCATAATTGCTTCATTGAAACGTTCTTGAAGTGGCCATTCGGGGCGACATTTGAAATTCTCAAATTCTTCGTTCAATATTTCTTTGACAATTTCCAGAGGGAGTAGAGGGTAGCGCATTTCATAGTCGTTCCTTTCAATTCCACAGACATGACGAGTACTATTGAGTACATATTGTATACAGTCATTAAGTTCGACTCTTTTGAAAGGACATTTCGAACATTTCGCCTTAGCAAATGATTCCGTCCCGGAAGTATACATGTGATACTCCAATTTCACCAATTCATCGATTGTTTCAACTGCTCCAGCTCGCTCTTGTTTGGTCAGGAATGCCGCTATCTGCCCTTGAAATACCCCATTGCTGATAACCATAAAGATTAACATTGTTGTGAAGTAAATACGAAACCAGTGACTCCTAGCATCTGTTTGAATTGATGTGTAGATCAATAATCGTACAATATCCAACATTGCCAAGAAGAGATTACGGTTCTTTATTGTGAGAATCAAAAATAGAACGAACAGAGCTATCCCTGCTGCGATTAAAACTGGGGAGCTCCACATGTGAATGATTTTCTGTAAAGTTGATAGCTCTGGGCTCAATTTCACTACAGCAATCATTTGACTCCATTTATGAGGGAATAAAAATGGTAGGCCTCGATACGAAGTGAGAGTAGTTGCGTACAAAGTAATTTCTGATTTGTCTGTGTCTAAAGATTTCATC
Organism: Aleiodes leptofemur; assembly: GCA_963942555.1. Classification (NCBI taxonomy): domain Eukaryota; kingdom Metazoa; phylum Arthropoda; class Insecta; order Hymenoptera; family Braconidae; genus Aleiodes; species Aleiodes leptofemur. The sequence continues at coordinate 4,674,697 of OZ012616.1, forward strand.
AGCAGATCATCACCTATCACGATTTGCATCTTTCCTTTTGCTTTCATCGTTTTCAGTATCACATTAAAAATTCTGTAGTCAATGTGCCTACGGTCGAGATCGAGTGGATACCATTTTTCCCCAATCTGCACAAATTGGTCCTCGAACATCCTCCTTGCGACTTTCATTTTGTAATTGATTAAAATTCTTGTCTTGTCGTAATTTAAGTTCTCACACGATACATCTGAAAATTAATTGCGCATCTTAAATTTTGTAATTTTTCATTGTTCCATCGTATTAGCTCTTACACGGAGAGAAAAATCCATGGAAATTTGTGGTGACAGTTCCGTAAAAATTACCGGACTGAGCAGTAACCGTGGGACATAGTGGCCTTAGTATGGAAAGATGCAAAGCCAGTCCAGTAAAATTTGACACTGACGGGTTCCAGTAAAAACTTCAGTCTCAGTGAATGAAAATTCAGTTCTTCTGAATGAAAATATATTGAGACGTCACAGTAATAATTCTAATTCCCAGAATCAAAATCCAGTTCTAATTAGTAAAAATTCTGTTCCATTCAATAAAAATTCATGTTCAGTGAATGAAAATTTAATCACACTAGCAATGAACATTCAGTGTCACGAAATGAAAATTCAATGATGAAACGGTGGAACTTGCATATACTATACCTCTCTTTACTATATTGATTATCGTAATTATTATTAGTTTTTCCTTATTCTCATTCATTTTCCATGCTAAAAATAAATTTAAAAAACTCATGGTGAATGGAAAAAGTATATATTTTACATCCATTTTTTTGACAGTAAAAACTCTACCAGAAATGATTTTCTTATGAGTTACAACGGTCGAAAGAAGTTCGGAGTCTACCAAAAAATTCCTAAGAATAGTTACCCGAGAAAAAAAGATCATATATAATTATATATAATATTATATATAATTTATGTAGAAAAAATGGCCCTATATGATTATCTATAATTATACGTATTTATATAAAATTATATATAATGATGTGGGCTATTTTCTATATTTATATATTTTCCTTTCCTGGGGTATAAGCTGAAGACCGAGTCTCATTTCGACCATTTCCTATGCATAATTAAAATTTTCAAAGGAAAAAAAATAAGAAAAAAGTGCGTCTGAGTGGGATCGAACCCGGGATATCAATTCGTTACTCTTCCAAGTGCGCCACCGGGATTTTATATAATAATAGTGAAATTTTAATCCTGATAATCTCATTTTCACCTCCTTTTCTTGGGCTGATTGAAATAAATCAAAGTAGTTTGATCATGAGTCCTTGGGGTCGTTTAGTGTCCAGGCAGAAATAAGATAGAAATCAAGAATCTATCTAGGGTGACTCTATTTTTCTTTCATTTGTTTTCACTGAATATCTTGGAAATTAATCAAGATAGCGCAATTTTCTTTCTATCCTTTCTTATAAAAATTTTTGAGAACTACAAAAGAGTCTGGAAATAACGATGGCGGATCTCTATTCATTTCCAAGATGTACTCAAAAAACGAATGAAGAAAAAATGAGAATACTCATAATTTACCTCTTCACACCTGAAATGCGATTTGAGAATTAATGAAAAGATTATTCCATTGCGCACTGGAAACAGAAGGTCGTATGTCCTGCACTTACTACCTTTTGCCACGGAAATGCCCATTTTGGCACATGCGACTTTCTACGTCTAAGCCCTTGATATATTTTCTAGACGCAATTATAATTATAATTCAATTTATAAAATTATAATTTTCGTCATTATATATGATTATACAGGGTGATTCGAAATTAGTGTAAAACCTGCTGGTTGATGATAGATACTCATTCATAGAGTGCAAAAAAAATATTGAAAAAATTCTTTTGTCAATAAATTTTAAATGATAACCGATATAAGTTGACCAATAATGATGTTTTCTTCAGCTCTCAAATGGCGGGCAATGAAGTTGGGGAGAGATTTGGCAACATTGTACTGAGAAGGCGATAATGGCAACCAAGTGGCTGCGCTCCCGTCCTCTGATGCCAGTGATTAGCGTCCTCTGAAGTCACTTAGCGAGCAGCTACCGTGCGCTCAGTAAGCAGTGGCCCATGCATTTAGCGAGCAGACGTCGTGCACTCGGCGAGCCGCTGGTGTGCACTCGGTGAGCAGGTATCGTGCACTTGGCGAGCAGCTGGTGTGCACTTGGTGCGCACTTGTCATTATCACCTTTTCAGTACAATGTTGACAAATCTCTTTCCAACTTCATTGCCCGCCATTTGAGAGCTGAAGAAATCATCATTATTGGTCAACTTATATCGGTTATCATTTAAAATTTATTGACAAAAGAATTTTTTCAATATTTTTTTTGCACTCTATGAATGAGTATCTATCATCAACCATCAGGTTTTACACTAATTTTGAATCATCCTGTATATAAATATACACGGAGAGAAATTTCTCTGAAAAATCGTGATGCTCAGAGACATAATGTGGATGCAAAATGCAGGCCGAGGGTATTTCATGAGTCTACCGATGGAAAAAATGTCTTTGCGACGGCAATTAGTAATAGGGCCAATAAAATTTTCAAGATGAAATATCACAATAACTGTTATGTAGCATTACGAAAATATTAGCTGATAATTTTTTCTCTGGAAGCTGAAAAAAATTGTCTATCCGACAAATGATAAATCATCGGGCCTTTAGAAATTTTCATACGCTACTAAGAATTTTTATAAAATTTTTTCAGAATTTTTCCCATGCCAGCCTCATAATGGGTAGAGGAAGGGGCTAGTCGGGTATCTTCGACTGTTTTCGGTACATGAGCCATTGGCCATTTTACACTTGGCTTTGGATTGAAATATCTCGAAAACTATGCAAAATTTATCGAGACATGCTGTGAATGAAATGTAGAGGGAAGATTAACGAAGAAAATAAGCAAAATTCCGTTTTTCTACGACCAGTAGTTTCCGAGATACCTTTTTTTTTAATGAGTAGTTCAGGAACAATGGCCGAGTCCTTTCTGAATTTTTTATTAAAAAATTAATATCTTAATAACTACGAGTCGTACAAAATCGGAGTTTCGCTTATTTTATTCGTTAATCTTTCCTCTAAATTTCATTCACAGCATGTCTCGATAACTTTTCAGTAGTTTTCGAGATATTTCAATTCAAAGCCAAGTGTGAATGGCTATTTTTTTAAGAAATCAGAATTATGATCTCTCTCTCTTTACTCCTTTTTTTGTTATATCCCCTGAAAGGGGCAAGTACCACTACTTCTCTTTTTCAGAATTATGATGTGCAGCATGGGAATTTTTCGGTCGCGCTTCATGAAAACGCCTCCTCCGAATGACAACGTTCTTCTCTTTGCGCGAATTGCATCCCGTTTATAGACAGTGCTACCAACCCTTCAGAAACTTTCCCCCCAAAGCCATTTCAAAACCCCCTAGATTTGCCTAAATCTGAGGAAAAATCCCCTAAATCTGGAAAGGAAGAAATTTCTAACTATTATATCATTAACAGTAATCAAAACTCTCCATAAACCATTTTCATTATGGTCGATCTATTAATTCATTATATTTGTTTAAATTTCTTGACCCATGTACATGAGTCATCATTTATTTATGGTGCAACAAATTTCTATTATAATATAATACACAAGAGTTCTGAACAAATAGGCTGATTGATTTTTATTCATTTTATATAGAATTACATAAATAGATTCCTATTAGTACGTTAATTGAGTGATTGACTTTTTTTGACACATATGTAAGTGCAATCATTCAAACAACATTTATTCCCAATTCGTTTATAATTTCAAACAGGTCATCAGCGTCACGTTGATTGCTAGTGTCAATATTCTTAACCCTCTAACGCTGAAGTCGGACTAACTCGTACCCGCGGCGCTAGAGTGAGGATAGCCAATCGCGTGCGCTCTCAGTCCCCACTACCTCAGTTTAAGGGACTCAGGCTCGGTCATTGCCGTGATACACAGATCTGATGGGTTCCCTCAGTGCCCCTTCTTTTGTTATTCAAATATTCTTGAATTATCTTTTATTTCATATCATTTCTGATGATGTAGAATAGAAAATTACAAAATATTGAACGTAAAAACTCAAAATTATCAACTAACAATAACGGACCCGATAAAATTTCAAAACAAACAGCAACCTCATAGTGGGTACGGTATTTCTCGCCGGAGCTCACGGATACACACTAACGTAGATATGCGCCGCCTGCTTACCAGGCCGCAGAGTGGGGGAAACGCCCATAAGCGTTAAAGGGTTAAAGTCATACATTTTTACATTGAACATACTAATTGTTCATAAGATTGAGTACCCAGTAGCCTTCCAGGAACTAGTATGTGCTCACTTTACGTATTTGTATATCTATATCCATGAATTATTTGTGAATATAGATCTACAATTACTTAAGTGAGCAACTACTATTTCCTGAGCAGCTATTGGGTACTTAACCTTACTTAGAATATGTTTATATAATATATATACTTAACCTCACTAATACCTCACTCTGTATTGAATGAATTTATTCACATTATTATGAAAAGGTATCAATTTTTTTTCTGCATCAATAAAATGAAGAGACAAGGCATTCGATGAAGATAATTACACTCAAATTATGATGAAATTGACACAAATACTCATTACAAACCTTTAAGTTCAACCTCTCTTTCCCACTTTTATGTGTACTTTTGAGGATAACTTGTAGAAACTTCACTCGCTTCCGGCATTTTGTCATTCTTTAGTTACTGACAAAATTAAAAAAAAAATACAGAGACAAATACTGAAGAAATTATCAGTGAAAGTTTTTTTTGATTACGTCTCTAAAAATTTTTCCCCTAAAAATTCCCCTGAAAAAACTGCCCCCCCAGAAAATCCCCTATTTAAATTTTTTCCCCCCAAAAATGGGGGAAAAACCCCCAAGTTGGCAACACTGTTTATAGAGCGGCATAACAGTTTTCATCAGAGTCATTCACAAAAACTCTAATATTTTTCTCTCCATGTATATAATTATATATAATTACATATTTCTTTTTCTCTAATATTATATATGATTTTGTACAATTATATATAGTAGTATATAATTATATATGAATATATATAATTGTATATAAGCACATATTTATTTCTTCATTGTATTATATATAATTATATACAATTATATATAATTTTATATGAGCGTATACGATTATATATAATCACATATGTAATCCTTCATCATATTATATATAAATATGTATAATTATATATAATTCTATATAATTCTATATAATTCTATATAAGCATATACGATTATATATAATCACATCTTTATTTCTTTGTGATATTATATATAATCATGCTGAACTACACGGAGAGAATTTTTCGGTGTCTAGAACAAAAAAATATAGTAGAAAAAGGCCTTGACTATAATCATATTGTTAGTAAATATTGTGATCAGAAATATCATTTTTTTAATCTAATAATTAATTTTTTAGCTTCAAGTATAATTATCAGATAGTAGACATGAGTATCAACTGTTGGTTTTCGTTACGTGAAATTTGATTTTCATAGCTGCAATACAAAATTAGTTATGATACCCAAAAGGAGACAATTTATAATTTTTTTCTTTTTTATAAGTTTCAAAGTTTTTTATAATTTTGGTTCTGCTAGGAAACGCTTCAGAAAAATCGGATATTAATGACGAATTTACAAAGATGGAATTTTCATTTACTCAATCATTAGTAAATCACATATGATTAAATCGATTCTGTTCTATTGCAGTCGAGCAATACTTCATAAAGTGTGGTTTATGATATGGAAATGGCTAACAGAACTAAAATATAATAATGCATATGTTGTGCGTCTTTATTCAATGCAGTGATCTCAAATAGTAACCCTAAGATTATAATTCTGGGCGTGATAACTAGTTTGAAATAGTTGATTTTGACCTTGACTATAAGCAGATAGTCAGGGCAGTATGAAAAAATTCCCTCAGTGTATATATAATTGAATATAATTATATATATATTCTATATAGATCATATATAATCATATATAATTATAAAGAAATATATATAATCTTTTTTCCCCGGGTATTTATATCATAAATTCCATAATATCCTGTGTGCTGGCTGGCCTTCAGCCTTAAGCTATACAGCCAATGAAACGAAAATTTGATTTCATAGAACTGTGATTCATGTCTATCACGATGACAGATCCAATATGGCGATTATTCCAAATTTCCCATAAGGGCTCAAGCACAATGATAAAACGGTTCGGTTAAAACCTACAAATGACGTCATATGTAGGAACGAAATGGAAATGAAATCGATGCTCGCGCCCTCTGCTTTCAGCTGTTGAAATTTGAATTAGGAAACAATTCCTTACGCATACAAACAATTTTTCATAATTTTCAATTTTCCATGATTTCCAATCACTTCACAGTATTTAGCTTTATTTTGCACACAATGTTTCACTTGTACTCCACGGTAAATAGTCGCCATTGACGCAGTTCAAGTCCACAGTCCCTGTTCAGTCCGGTCTCATGTTCCTACCGATGACGTCATTTGTAGGTTTTAACCGAACGGTTTTATCATTGTGCTTGAGCCCTAAGTCCTTGCGGTTCACGATCGATTTCGAAAACCCCCGAACTGAATCGATTGACGAACGAGTGTGATAGAAATTACTACTCAGTCCGGTGAAAGTCGTCCGAGGACGAAAAAATAAAAATCCTAGTTCCACAATTTATCCGTTTCTTACAATAAATTTTGTGGAATACAAGAATAAATTTTATGAATGTAGGCATAGTTATGTAAAAATTACCGTCCAATCCAGTATAATGCACTCACTCATTTGGTACATATGATGAGAAGTTTTTCACTTCTTAATTTCTATAGGAGGACTTTTTCACTCACAATCCTCTATGTTCCACGATTACCGGACTGGGCCAGTAATTTTTCAGGGATTTCCCTCTCCATGTATTTAAGGGGGGGGGGGGGGGGGGGTAAGGGTTTACGCGTGAAAAAAACGCTTTTTTTACGAATTTTTTTTAGACGTATGGATTGAGCAACTTTATTGAAACCTTTTGAACATTATTGAGTATGGATTCAACAACATGAAGTAATTTTTTTATACGAAAATATCCACAAACAAGCCGGTGACGGAGCTTTTCATGAGAACGTCTATTGAAATAGACGATTTGCGGTGATCACTGTATCTCAGCTAAAAATTATCAGAAATAAAAATCCATTGAAATTTAGTCAAAGTATCATCAAATCCTCCCCCCAACGTTCTCTGATTATTTTTTTTTTCATTTTTCAATTCTTGGTGGTCATTTAAAGTAAAAACTGCTATTTTTTTACGAAAAATTGGGCCATTTTGTGGCACAATTTTGGTAGAAAACCCCTTTAATGTAAAAAAAAAAAATCATCAGAGAACGTTGGGGGGAGGATTTAATGATACTTTGACTAAATTTCAATGGTTTTTTATTTCTGATAATTTCCAGCTGAGATATAGTGATCACCGCAAATCGTCTATTTCAAAGAAACGTTCTTGGAAAAGCTCCGTTGTTAGTGGATATTTTTGCATAAAAAAATTACTCAATGTTGTTCAATCCATGCTTAATAATGTTCAAAAGGTTTCAATAAATCTGCTTAATCTATACGTCTAAAAAAAAATCGTAAGAAAAGTGTTTTTTTCTCCACGCGTAAACCCTTACCCCCCCCCCCCCCCTTAAGAACCCGAAATTATTCATTCATTTATTTGGAAGAATTGAATTGCATTATGATTCAATATTCGTTGTTCTATGACATATGACTTTGAAAATTATTCAATGCAGAAGATTTTGAGAATAATGAAGTACTTACTCGCATCGAAGACTTGACGGAACACATTCGAATCATTCAGATTTTCCAGTTTTTTCCAGGGATGTGGCGCGTAATTTGCCATCGGATTTAATGTATATAACGCAGTTACATACATTGATTCAGTACAAATGTAGATTGAATTGAGAATATTCATCTTCCAGGTATTTTCCAGAATTCTCCTGAAATCTTCACATGTTTCCTCGTTCTTGGCAACAATGAAGAATTGTGCCATATGATTCCACCACCTTGTCTCTCGTAATAACCACAAATCTCTTTCCAAAGTTTCTGGAGACTCCAAGGCTAATACGATTTTATTTGCTTTCAATGGAATCGCTGCATTTTTAACGCGATATGGATTTGTTGGTGATGATAATGCATGATGATTCAACCAAACAATTGATGATTCATCAATCAATTCGTTGAAATCTCCGAAAATAACGATTGGCTCAGTCAGACTGTCATTTGGATAACAGGATTCAAGTATCATTTTCTGGAATATAAAATCAAAACAGAATGCTTGAAAATTTCCGTCAATAATTTCATTTTTCACTAACATTAAAGGTTCTTTTTTCAATTCTCAAAGATCGTATGAGCTTCTACAGCATGAATATTTTTCAATAAAATACGAACCGCTGTCCTTTCATTCTGAGAGAAATGATCGAATTTCCATAGCTCTTCCAGTCCCTCTACTCTAGCAATCACGAAAAGAAGTAACACTTCCTTAAATAGCGTTATCTCCATTTTACTCTGTAGAGTCTTCACTTCAAACGTCCACCCATTGTCAGCCAGTGAAATGATCTGACATTATTTGTATTTCCATGTCAGCATGTGTCAGTAAAATGGGTTTATTGGCATTCAACATTGTATTTTTTCAAAATAGAAAAACCAAGTATATGATATATACTATCAGTTGGTCATCAAGATAGTCTAAAAGACTTTCCATGGAAAAATCGAAAGGCACCACGTTGGAAAAAGTGTAGGTTCCCTAGCAACATTTCGATGCACAAGGTATCAACACATATTTATTCGCATTTATATATCCCCTCAATTTACAATTCTCCTATACTGTTGAATAATACTCCATGACCTTGAATATGACACAGTACTTCGCACTTACAAATAGTCAAAAATCCCAGACTAAATTATTCATAAAAACTTTTTCATGAACCATTAGAGACCGAATTTCAGAATTATTGATCTTATTGAGATAGGTATAATAAAATACACAACAACAATTAAAATATACCAAAAAATTTATTTGCACAAAAATATGAATATAATAACAATTTCAATTGTTGCGGATTTATAATCAGGACCCGAACAATTTTGATTCATTGGAAATGAAGTAGAAGATGAAAAAATGAGAGGAACAATAAGTTACTATGAAGATACAAGTATACTCGCGATTCAACATCGAATGCAATTAATTAATTGAAATAATAATAAACTCAACAGAGGCCATTATAAATTTACCAAAAGTGAGCGCATGATAATTGGTGAATGAATTCAGTAGTTGAATGGTAAGAGAGTGAGACAGCTTCTTTTTTTAGTATAAATTATTTGTCGGTTTTATTATTTTTGAATGCAAGTAAAGAAGCTATACCCGACGCGGCCTGGGTCAAAGGCTGTCGGGGGCTCAAGATTTGACGATAAATATAATTTTGTTGAGCGCCAGTTAATTTTCCAAAAATTAACAAAATACTAATTAATAAATTAACTAATTTAATTTGACAATAATTTACTGAAATTGGGTTCGATTGGGATGACCCACAAGAAGATTGAATTCCCAAGACAATACAAATAAAAATAGGCAAATGAATAGACGACAAATGCAGAAAAGTACTTACAATATTGTCGAATTTATTTGATTCTCCAAATTAATTTGAATGATAGTTTCACAATTTATATTAATGATTTCTTTCCAGGGTTATGAGCTTTGACTTCGTACAATAATTTTGATTCAACATAAATTCAATAGAAAACTAGTTTCAAGACAATTTTACAATAAAATCACAAGTGACACCGTTCGCTTACGAAACAGGAGTGTGTGCTCTCTGCCTCACCGGGCGGCTTGAGCCGGTTGTTTTTCGTCAATTGCGTGATTTCTTTTTGTATTCGTAAGTTGTTCATAGAAATTGTAATATTTATTATGGCGCTACTGCCATTACGTGAACGCTTCATTTCGACAACGCGGGAATTAAGCAAATTATAAATTCTATAATCTTTGTCATCTATGTTATATAGTGGTACTCAATTGTCAAATGACGGTGGAAATCGACTCTTTCATTTATCCTGTCACAAGAGGATAAGTAAAAAATCCCTTAATCATCATGGAGTTTAGAAAAATTCATCAAAGTGCACGACAGCATTAATACAGAATACATTTTTCTCATTGACTGTCAAACTGTCATTTGGATAGCAGACTTCAAGTATCGTTTTTTGGAATATAAAAACAAAACAGAATGCGTCAGAATTTCCGTCAATAATTTCATTTATGAGTCACATTAAGGATCTTTTTTCCTTTCAATTCTTAAAGATCGTATGATCCTCTACAGCATGAATATATTTTCAATAAAATACAAATCGCTGTCCTTTCATTCTGAGAAAAATGATTGAAGTTCCATAGTTTTGCTAGTCCCTCTTCTCTAGCAAACATAAGGAGTAACACTTCCTTTAATATTATCATCTCCATCTTACTCTGGAGAATCTTCACTGCCAACTTCTAACCATTCTCAACCAGGGCCATGATGATGACATTCGCATTTCCACTCTCAGTTAAATATGCTTACTGGTATTCAACATTACGTGTTTTTTTCAAAAAAATGAATTCTATTATTTATGTTATCACTTGTTTATCAAGGTAGCATATACCAGTTTCCATGGAAACATCGAAAATCATTATAAAAACATTTCAAAGCGAAAATCATTATGTCACGTAATTCCAGAGCGAATAGGCTTCTGCATTTCATTCTCCTATTCCGAAAAGCAAAAGTTTTCGATATAAATTTTTCATTTTGAGTAGAAAAAAAAAATTTCAATGCATGAAAGTGCTGTTTTTTAGGCAATCACTTTCGAAAATATGCCTGCTTTCCCTAGCAACATTTCAATGCACAGGTCATAAACATATACTTATTCACATTTTCATATCCCCTTAATTTACAATTGTCCTGCGGTGTTGAATGATATTCCATGACCTTATGGCACGGAATTCCGCACTAGCAAATAATAAAAAATCTCCGACTAAATTATTCATAGGAACTCTTATATCGACCACTATTGAGCGCTAATAATCATCGAAATTTTCAAATCCGGAGTGTGTACTTTTTCTTCATCGACTGTGCGTTACCATATCAAATTTCATATAGAATTGCTGGAAGACAAAGCACATGCAGTTTTCCTTCATCAACTTCATTCGTACAATCATAATTGAAACCACTAAAATCACTTTTGCTGTTCACTTATTGAAGAATATTTGAAATGATTCTGCCCTTAAATAAATTTTCAATGGATATTTGAAATGAAAATAATGTAGACTTCTTGAAAATACTCATTAAATTTCTTCCAAAGAATTACAAATAGTATTCTTATACTGTATCTCAAAAAGTACTCATCTGAGCTGAATTTGGATCAGCGCATGAGGAAGCGCAGAAAAAATTCTATTGATGTACTTGAGAAGAATTTCAATTTTCAGACATATCCATTTTCGTTCTGAAATTCTTGAAGGCCCTTCTATAATTGTTGAGCTGAAATGAAGAAGTTTGAAAATTGAAATTTCTTCTATTTCTTTGTATAGGTTTTCTCTGCACTGTCACATGCACTAATCCAAATGTGCCTGAGACAAATACTTCCTTAGATACAGGTAGAAGGTACTATTTATGATGACTTAAAAATAGTTTGATGGGTATTTTCGAAAAATTCGGATCTCTTCCTTTCCAAATAGGCACGAGGAATTGATTTTGGAGCCATTTGACTTGCGCTATACGCTGAAATATCTGCGAATATTAGTTTGAGCTAATTTCCATTAGCATATTAGAAAAGAGGGAAGAAGTTTCCATTGAAATAAGGATAGACATACTATTTTGGACGATTTAAAATTGGGTCTCACATCTGTACTTCTAGAAATATTCATCCAAGCAGATTTTGAAATAGCTTATGTGAAAGCGCGGAAAAAATACCATCGATGTAATTTGGGACAATTTCAATTTTCACCTACATGAAATAACAAATTATTCTTTGAATTGGAAGAATTCCCAATCAAATCAGGGCCAAAAGCGTCTAGAAATGTAGATTTGAAAAATTCAGGGATTCACTCCACAAAATCCATGAATTGAGAATAAAATTATTACTTATAAAAAATAATGATTTCTAAGGTAAGGATTCAATGAAGATATCCTTATATCCTATTCATCTGTTCATGAAAATGGCTATTGCTTCAATCTTTATTGCAGTAAAGTATCAATACAGAATACATGTATTTCATTGACTGTACATTAACATATCAAAATTCGTTTAGAATTACTGAGCGAGAAATTACACGCGGTTTTTTCATCAGCTTCAATTGATAAGATGGTGCAGAATAATTAACACTTGTTTCACTACACTTAAAAGTCATTGCTATCATTACAGTATCAACAACTTGACACACTTTCCTATAACATAATTGGATAATCATATTTGAGACAACCAAAATCACTTTTGCTATTCACTCCTTGAAGAATATTTGATTGTGGAAGCAATTTGAATTAGCAGGCTGAATAATTTGTGACTATTTCCTGGAGTATTGAATAGTAAACAGTTATAGTACATTTAATGATAGTTTTTTTAAGGAGTCACATAATTTGCCCACAAGATTTCCAAGACGAAGACGATGATAGCGAGCCCTAAGCCCCACGCTAACACTTGGAAAGCAAATTTTAATTTATAGAGTCTAACTGGTTTATACCGTGCTGACGACCATTCATCTTCCATCTCTTGACGCTTCTTTCTTAACTTATAAGAATTACGCATTTTCCAAAAATCAATTATACCTGATTCAACTAGCCTCATAATTGCGTTATTGAAACGTTCTTGAAGTGGCCAGTCAGGGCGACATTTAAAATTCTCAAATTCTTCGTTCAATATTTCTTTGACAGTTTCCAGAGGAAGTAAAAGGTAACGCGTTTCATAGTCGTTCCTTTCAATTCCACAGACATGACGAGTATTCTCGAGTACATAATCTATGCAGTCATCGAGTTCCACTCTTTCGAAAGTACACTTCGAACATCTTGCCATAGCAAATGATTCAGTCCCGGAAGTATACATATGATACTTCAATTTCACCAGTTCATCGATTGTTTCAACTGCTCCAGCTCGTTCTTGCTTAGTCAGAAATGCCGCTATCTGCCCTTGAAATACCCCATTGCTGATAATCATGAAGATTAACATTGTTGTGAAGTAAATGCGGAACGAATGGCCCCTAGCATTTGTGTGAATCGAGGTGTACGTCAATAATCGTACAATATCCAACATTGCCAAAAAGAGATTACGGTTCTTTATTGTGAGAATCAAAAATAGAACGAACAGAGCTATGCCTGCTGCGATTAAAACTGGGGAGCTCCACATGTGAAGGATTTTGTGTAAAGTTGATAGCTCTGGGCTCAATTTCACTACAGCAATCATTTGACTCCATTTATGAGGGAATAAAAATGGTAAGCCTCGATACGAAGTGAGAGTAGTTGCGTACAAAGTAATGTCTGAATTCTCTGTTTCTAAAGATTTCACCAGCAGATCATCACCTATCACGATTCGAATCTTTCCTTTCGCATTCAATGATCCCAGTATCAAATTTAAAATTCTGTAGTCAAGGTGCCAATGGTCGAGATTGAATGGATACCATTTTTCCCCAATCTGCACAAATTGGTCCTCGAACATCCTCCTTGCGACTTTGATTTTGTAATTGTTCAAAATTTTAGTCTTGTCGTAATTCAAGTTTTCACACGATACATCTGAAAATTAATGGCGCATCTTAATTTCTGAAATTTTCCTTTGTTTTATCGCGTTAGCTCTTCTTCAAGAACCCGAAATCATTTATTCATTTATTTGGAGGAATTGAATTGCATTATGATTCAATATTCATTGCTCTATGAAATATGATTTTTGAAATTATTCAATGCAGAAGATTTTGAGAATAATGAAGTACTTACTCGCATCGAAGACTTGATGAAACACATTCGAATCATTAAGATGTTCCAATTTCTTCCAGGGATGTGGCGCGTAATTTGCCATCGGATTTAATGTATATAACGCAGTTACGTCCATTGATTCAGTGCAAATGTAGATCGAATTGAGGATATTCATCATCCAGGTGATTTCAAGAATTCTTCTGAAATCTTCACATGTTTTCTTGTTCTTAGCAACAACGAAGAATCGTGCCATATGATTCCACCACCTTGTCCTTCGCAATAACTGCAAATCTCTTTCCAATGTTTCTGGAGATTCCGGAGCTAATATGATTATATTTGCTTTCAATGAAACTGCTCCAACTGGAGTGTGGTCTCGACTTGTTGGTGAGCGAAATGCATAATGATTCAATCGAACAATTGATGATTTATCAATCAATTCGTTGAAAACTCCAAAAATAATGATTGGCTCAATCAAAATGTCATTTGGATAGCATGATTCAAGAATCATTTTCTGGAATATAAAATCAAAATAGAATGTTCAAAAATTTCCATCGATATTGTCATCTGTCATTAATATTAAAGATCTTTATTTTTCTGTGATTCCAAATATCCTGCGATCTTCCATGGTATGAATATATTTTTAATGAAATACGAACCGCTGTCCTTTCATTCTGCGAGAAATGATTGAACTTCCATAGCTTTCCCAGTCCCTCTACTCTAGTAATCACGAGAAGAAGTAACACTTCCTTAAATAGCGTTATCTCCATTCTACTCTGTAGAGTCTTCACTGCAAACGTCCACCCATTGTCAGCCAGCAAAATGATCTGACATTATTTGCATTTCCACATCAGCAAGTTTCAGTAAAATGTTTTTATTGGCATTCAATACTCCGTGCTTTTTAATGAAAACATAATATATATGACATAAAGAACCTCCCATAGACAAATCGAAAGGCACCACGTTGGCAAAAAATGTTGATGTTTCCTAGCAACATTTCAATGCACAAGGTATCAACATGTATTTATTCGTATTTATATATTCCCTCAATTTACAATCCTCCTATGCTATTAAGTAATACTTCATGACCTTGCACATGACACGAAATTTCACAGTTGCTAATAATAAAAAATTCTAGACTAAATTATTCATAGAAACTCTTTCATGAACCATTAGAGACCGAATTTCAGAATTATTGATCTTATTGAGATAGGCATAATAAAATACACAATAACACTTGAAATATACCAAAAAATTTATTTTCATGAGAACATGAATATAATACCAATTTCAATTGTTGCGCATTTATAATCAGTACCGGAACAATTTTGATTCATTGAAAATAAAGTAGAAGATAAAACAATGAGAGGAACAATAAGTTGTTATGAAGATACAAGTTAACTCGTGATTCAACATCGAATGCAATTGATCAATTGTAATAATAAACTCAGCCGAGGCCATCATAAATTTACCAAAAGTGAGCGCTTGAAAATCAGAGAATGAATTGAGAAGTTAAGTGGTGAGAGAGGATAAGTGAAAAGTTCCTTAATTATCTTGTCTATCTTGAAAATATCCTTGTAATGATGAGGTTTAGAAGAATTCATCAAAGGCTTTTTGTGTAATGCATGAAATTTTTTTACAAAAGAAATCATTTGAACATTTTTCTTAATCAGAATCATTTTTGCGATATTGAGGAAAGCATCTGTAAAACCATTCTATTATTGATTTCTTTTTCATTTAGCACCGCATAATATTGTACGGTTATTCAAAGTTAAAAGCGCACAATAGGGGATGGGAAATCGTATTAACATTTTCCTGTATGAAAGAGTTTATTCAATTCACGATTGGCATATGCACTAAACATATAAGCGCTGATAAATTAGAAGAAAACAACAAATTTTTATTCCTTGAAATAAATTCATTCCGATTCTTATTTTTTCCTGTTATTTTTTGACTCGTGTCGTACCTGTAAATAATGTCTATGCTATTTCCTAACAATAATTTTTCTATTGATTTTCTTTTCTCTCTCATTTTTTTTTCTTAGTACCATACGTTTCAATATCTACATAAACATACCCACAACTCAAGGAATTAATCGTTAAAAGTACATTACTAATTGATCAATAATGGAAATTCACCATTTGAAACAAAAATGAAGAAAGAATGATCAAAACAACATGTTAAATAACAAACAAATCTTGGCCAAATGGTGGCCATTCCCAAACCAATCAAGGTCAGGAGAGTCTATAAATGAAGATGAGCTAATTTAAGGATTTACTCCACAGAGTCCGCAAATCAAGGATAAAATTATTACTTATTAAAAATAATTATTTCAGTAATAGGAATTCAATGAAGATATCCTCGAATTTTGGTTATCTGTTTATGAAAAAGTCTATTGGATCAATCTTTATTGCAGGACAATATTAATACAGAATACATTTATCTCATTGACTGTCAAACTGACATTTGGATAGCAGGCTTCAAATATCGTTTTTTTTTAAATATAATATTAAAACAGAATGCGTCAGAATTTCCGTCAATAATTTCATTCACAAGTAACATTAAGAATCTTTTGATTCTCAAAGATCGTATGATCTTCCACAGCATGAATATATTTTTAATGAAATACATACGTTGTCCTTCCATTCTGAGAGAAATGATTGAAGTTCTATAGTTTTGGTAGTCCGTCTTCCCTAGCAAACATAAGAAGGAGTAACACTTCCTTAAATATTATCATCTCCATCTTACTCTGGAGAATCTTCACTGCCAACTTGTAACCATTCTCAACCAGGGCCATGATGATGACATTCGCATTTCCACTCTCAGTTAAATATGCTTACTGGTATTCAACATTACGTGTTTTTTTCAAAAAAATGAATTCTATTATTTATGTTATCACTTGTTTATCAAGGTAGCATATACCAGTTTCCATGGAAACATCGAAAATCATTATAAAAACATTTCAAAGCAAAAATCATTATGTCAAGTAATTCCAAAGCGAATAGGCTTCTGCATTTCATTCTCCTATTTCGAAAAGCAAAAGTTTCCTACATAAATTTTTTATTTTCAGTAGAAAACGAAATTTTTAATGCATGAAAGTGCTGATTTCCAGGCGATTACTTCCGAAAATATGCCTGCTTTCCCTAGCAATATTTCAATGCACAGGTCATAAACATATACTTATTCACATTTTCATATCCCCTTAATTTACAATTGTCCTGTGGTGTTGAATGATATTCCATGACCTTATGGCACGGAATTCCGCACTAGCAAATAATAGAAAATCTCGCACTAAATTATTCATAGGAACTCGTATTTCGACCACTATTGAGCGCTAACAATCATCGAAATTTTTAAATCAGGACTGCATACTTTTTTATTACGACTGTGCATTATCATATCGAATTCTATATTGAATTGCTAGAAGACAAAGCACATGCAGTTTTTTTTTATCAACTCCATTTGGACAATGATAATGGGAACCACCAAAATCACTTTCGCTGTTCACTTATTAAAGAATATCTGAAATGATTCTGACTGAAAATGAATTTTCAATCCATATTTAAAATGAAAATAATGTAGACTCCTCGAAAAAACTCATTAAATTTCTCCAAAATAATTACAAATCGTATTCTTATACTGTATCTCAAAAAGTATCATTTGAGCTGAATTCGGATCAGCGCATTAGGAAGCGCGGGAAAAATGCTATTGATGTACTTAGGAAGAATTTCAATTTTCAGACATCCATTTTCCTCTAGAAATTCTTGAAAGCCTTCTGTAATTTTTGAGCGAAAATGAAAAAGTTCGAAAATGGAAATTTCTTCTATTTTTTTCTATGAATTTTCTCCGCCCTGTCACATGCGCTCATCCAAATTTCCCTGAGACTCATACTTTTTGAGATAGATATATCTATAAAAGGTATTATCTACAATTAATAATCGGATTCATTTCCATGCTGCGGATAATTTATTTGAGGTATCATAGGAAATTGGAAGTTTTTTTTTTTAAATGACAATACTGAAAGAATGTCAATTTGCAATGTTTCGATCTTAATTTGAGCTCCATCAGGCTTTGACATTATCAGTATCTTGTCAAATTAATCCTACACTCGTTCATGTTGAGAACCAACAACATTGCAAATCAATTAAATACATTATAAATATACACTCAATTATTTATTATTGTACTATTCTGAGAGCGGGGAAGCGTCAGGAATAGTGCAATAACGAATAATTGAGTATGTATTTAAAATGTATTCAATTGATTTGCAGTGTTGTTGGTTCTCAACATGAACGAGTATAGGATTAATTTGACAAGATACTGATAATGTCAAGAGCCTGCTGAAGCTTAAATTATAAGCAAAACGTCGCAAATTGACAATTGTTTAGCATTGGAATTTTTTAAAAAAACCTTCCAATTTTCCATGATACCTCGAATAAATTAGTTATAATGACTCGAAAATGATTTAATGAGTATTTTCGAGAAATTCGGATCGTTTTCTTTCTAAATATGCACGTGGAATCGATTTTGGAGCCATTTAATCGGCGCTACACGCTGAAATCTCTGCAAATATTAGTTTAAGCTAATTTCCATTAGCATATTAGAAAAGAGGGAAAAACTTTCCATTGCAATAAGAATAGACATGCTATTTTGGACTAGTTAGAATTGGGTCTCACATCTGCACCTCTAGAAATATCCATCTGAGCAGAATTTGGAATAGCGTATGTGAAAGCGTAGAAAGAATACTGTCGACGTAATTTAGGACAATTTCAATTTTCACCCACATGAAATAACGAATTATTCTTTGAATTGAAAGGATTCCCAATCAAATCAGGGCCAAAGAAGTCTCGAAATGGAGATTCAAAAAAATTCAGAGATTCACTTCACAAAATCCATGAATGAGGATAAAATTATTACTCATAAAAAATGATGATTTCTAAGGTAGGTATTCAATGAAGATATCCTTATATCCTATTTATCTGTTCATCAAAATGGCTATTGCTTCAATCTTTATTGCAGTAAAGTATCAATACAGAATACATGTATTTCATTGACTGTACATTAACATTTCAAAATTCGTTTAGAATTAATGAGCGAAAAATTACACGCAGTTTTTTCATCAGCTTCAATAAATAAGATAGTGCAGAATAATTAACACTTGTTTCACTACACTTGAAAGTCATTGCTATCATTACAGTATCAACAACTTGACACACTTTCCTATAACATAATTGGATAATCATATTTGAGACAACCAAAATCACTTTTGCTATTCACTCCTTGAAGAATATTTGATTGTGGAAGCGATTTGAATTAGCAGGCTGAATAATTTGTGACTATTTCCTGGAGTATTGAATAGTAAACAGTTATAGTACATTTAATGATAGTTTTTTTAAGGAGTCACATAATTTGCCCACAAGATTTCCAAGACGAAGACGATGATAGCGAGCCCTAAGCCCCACGCTAACACTTGGAAAGCAAATTTCAATTTGTAGAGTCTAACAGGCTTGTACTGTGCTGAAGACCACTCAGCTTCCATCTCTCGACGCTTCTGTATCAGCCTATAAGAATCTCGCATTTTCCAGAAATCAATTATACCTGATTCAACTAGCCTCATAATTGCGTTATTGAAACGTTCTTGGAGTGGCCAGTCAGGGCGACATTTAAAATTCTCAAATTCTTCGTTCAATATTTCTTTGACAGTTTCCAGAGGAAGTAGAAGGTAACGCGTTTCATAGTCGTTCCTTTCAATTCCACAGACATGACGAGTATTATCGAGTACATAATCTATGCAGTCATTGAGTTCCACTCTTTCGAAAGTACACTTCGAACATCTTGCCATAGCAAATGACTTCGTCCCGGAAGTATACATATGATACTTCAATTTCACCAGTTCATCGATTGTTTCAACTGCTCCAGCTCGCTCTTGCTTAGTCAGAAATGCTGCTATCTGCCCTTGAAATACCCCATTGCTGATAATCATGAAGATTAACATTGTTGTGAAGTAAATGCGGAACGAATGGCCCCTAGCATTTGTGTGAATCGAGGTGTACGTCAATAATCGTACAATATCCAACATTGCCAAAGAGAGATTACGGTTCTTTATTGTGAGAATCAAAAATAGAACGAACAGAGCTATGCCTGCTGCGATTAAAACTGGGGAGCTCCACATGTGAAGGATTTTGTGTAAAGTTGATAGCTCTGGGCTCAATTTCACTACAGCAATCATTTGACTCCATTTATGAGGGAATAGAAATGGTAGTCCTCGATACGAAGTGAGAGTAGTTGCGAACAAAGTAATGTCTGATTCCTCTGTTTTTAAAGATCGCACCAGCAGATCATCACCTATCACGATTTGAATCATTCCTCTCCCTTGTAATGTTTTCAGTATTAAATTTAAAATTCTGGCGTCAAGGTGCCCATAGTGGAGATTGAGTGGATACCATTTTTCCCCAATCTGTACAAATTGGTCCTCGAACATCCTCCTTGCGACTTTGATTTTGTAATTGTTCAAAATTTTAGTCTTGTCGTAATTCAAGTTTTCACACGATACATCTGAAAATTAATGGCGCATCTTAATTTTTGAAATTTTCCTTTGTTTTATCGCGTTAGCTCTTCTTCAAGAACCCGAAATCATTTATTCATTAATTTGGAGGAATTGAATTGCATTATGATTCAATATTCATTGCTCTATGAAATATGATTTTTTAAATTATTCAATGCAGAATATTTTGAGAATAATGAAGTACTTACTCGCATCGAAGACTTGATGAAACACATTCGAATCATTAAGATGTTCCAATTTCTTCCAGGGATGTGGCGCGTAATTTGCCATCGGATTCAATGTATATAACGCAGTTACATCCATTGATTCAGTGCAAATGTAGATCGAATTGAGGATATTCATCATCCAGGTAATTTCTAGAATTCTTCTGAAATCTTCACATGTTTTCTTGTTCTTAGCAACAATGAAGAATCGTGCCATATGATTCCACCACCTTGTCTCCCACAATAACCACAAATCTCTTTCCAATGTTTCTGGAGACTCCAAGGCTAATATGATTTTATTTGCTTTTGATGGAATCGCTGCATTTTTAACGCGATATGGATTTGTTGGTGATGATAATACATGATGATTCAACCGAACAATCGATGATTTATCAATCAATTCGTTGAAATCTCCGAAAATGACGATTGACTCAGTCAAGCTGTCATTTGGATAGCATGATTCAAGAATCGTTTTCTGGAATATAAAATCAAAATAGAATATTCAAAAATTGCTGTCAATATTGTCATCTCTCATTAATATTAAGGGTCTTTATTTTTCTGTAATTTCAAATATCATGCGATCTTCCATGGTATGAATATATTCCAAATGAAATACGAACTGCTGTCCTTTCATTTTGAGAGAAATGATTGAATCTCCATAGCTTGCCCAATCCCTCTACTCTAGCAATCACAAGAAGAAGTAACAGTCCCTTTAATAGTATCATCCCCATCTTACTGTGGAGAATATTCACTGCGAACGTCCAACCATTCTCAACCAGTGCCATGATACTGACATTAGTCGCATTTCTACTCTCAGTTAAATACGTTTACTAGCATTCAGCATTACGTGTTTTTTGAAAAAATAATTTCTGTTATTTATGTTATTTTTTGTTCATCAAGATAGCATATACCACTCTCCATGGAAACATCGAAAATCATCACAAAAACACTTCAAAGCAAAAATCAGAGGGTAATTCCAGAGCGAAGAGGCTTTTTTTTCATTTTATTCTCCTATTTTGAAAAGCTAGCTTCCGATATAAATTATTAATTTTCAGTAAAAATTCTAGTTTCAATGCATTGAAGTAGTGTTTTGTGACCATCACGTTCGAAAATGTGCGTGTGTTTCCTTGCAACATTTCAATGCCCAAGTTATAAACAAATACTTATTCACATTTATATATCCCCTCGTTTTCAGTGTAGCTACTCCAAGTTCAACAATATATAGTTTCATTTATAACTAACATAGGGTCTTCATTTTTTCTAGTTCTCAAATATTGTATGATTCTCCATGTTATGAATATATTTCCAATGATATACGAACCGCTGTCCTAGTATTCTGAGAGAAATTTCCCTCTACTCTAGGACCGTAAGAAGGAGTAACACTCCTTCCAATAGCATCATCTCCATCTTACTCTGCAGAATCTTCATTGCAGACGTCAAATCATCCTCAACTAACGCAATGATTTGACATCTCTGGTGGACCCGTTGATTACCTATATCGCTATGTTCACTCAGTCAATCATCCATCGGTCACTGGTCGATACAGCTACGGAAACTTCTTGGAAAATGGCAATAAATCGACTTAGACAGGCGGTGATTGACAGTCAATCATTTTCGTTTTTCAAAGATTTCAGAATTCGTATCGACCATGGACCGATGAAAGATCGACTGAACAGACGTATCGATATGGGTACACGTGTATAGTTCAATTTTTGTATAAAATCGTTAATAACAATTTATACAAGATGAAATGTTCAAAGCTGATTCAGTGAATCTGTAAAGAATATAATAAGGAAGAAAATAAGCCCTAGAAACAACGAATTCAATGAAAATTAAAATTTTTTCATTATTTTCTACATTTCTTCAAAGTTTTCAAGATTCGAAGGAATGTAAAAAATAATGAACATTTTACAATTTTCAATCAATTTTTTGTTTCGAGGGCTTATTTTATTCCTCGTTACATTCTTGACAGATTCACTGAATCGAATTTGAGAATATCATCTTGCATAAATTATTATCAACGATTTTAAACAAAAAATTTACTTTTTTGCCGATTGTATCTCCCAATCATTCTCAAGTTTTTTATGGTCGATTACGAGGGGTTAATCGCTCAAGGATTGAGTGACACCATGACTTCAAAATGAAGTAGACTTCACGTGAATTCAGTCGCTGACTTCAATGACTTCACCAAAATGTGAAGTCAATGACTTCAAGCGTTGATCAACGGTGACTTCATGACTGTAATTGAATGCCAATGACATCATCAATTTGTAGTCAGCGACTTCAAATAGAATGAAGTCATTGAAGTCACAATAAATAAAATTTTCCAAATGAAAGAGGGTGATGGAAATTGGGTTTTCATCATATTGAAACAAAAACTTGCTATATAAATGACTCATTAGAAGATTCAGATGTTTTTTATTGGAAATATTTGTTAACAGCCTTAAAAATATTATCAGGTAGTTTTAAATCCCCATTCTCAGTTATCACAGGGGGTGAAATAGTTTTTCGATACTGTTCAATATCAATGTACCAATGCACACTCATTGGCTCTAATTTCAAACAATTTGTACTTTCATCTCAATTATACCAGTGGCGAAAAACGCTGATCTTTTTTTTTATTACCATGAACTCGAGCATATTCACTTAAAAATTCTCTGCTACGCAAAGTTCTCCCTCTAGTATATGCGAAATTCAATATAAACCCTGATAAACATGCGGGGTATTCATTTTCTTTCGAAACCTGAAATACGTAATTTGAGTGACTTCAGGAAAATGAAATCATTTGACTTCAGTGACTTCACTGACTTCAATGTCTTCAAATTGACTTCATCGCGGTGTGGTGCCATGACTTCACGAGTGAGTAACCCCTCGGTCGATTAGAAGAAAAAAGAAAATGATAAGATCAATGAATAAAGGGAATAGAGACTATTCTGGTTGAATGCTATTCATTTATGAATGTGTCACGAAAAAAAGTATCCCTACAGTTTTATACATTAAAAATATGATTTGTCTGATAATATTAATATCAGATGGAGTAGATGCAATCCAATTGATTCTGCGATTTTCCTTGCTGAAGAAGAGAACACATCTGCAATAATCTTCAACATGGTTGATATGAGAGCTCCTACGAATAATTTAGTCCAGAATTTCTGATCATTTTCTACTGCGGAGTTTCCATTGTGAATAAAAGTGATATAAAAATGGAAATAAATATGTGTTTATAACGTGTGCATTGAAATGTTGCTAGGAAACACACGCACATTCTCGAATGTGATGACTTCAAAACAGTACTTCAATGCATTGAAACTAGAATTTTTACTGAACATGAAAGATTTGTATCAAAAACTTCAAAATAGAAGAATAAAATGCAGAAGCCTTTTTCGCTCTGGAATTACTTGACACCCTCACCTGTTTGTATTGAAGTATTTTCGTAATAATTTTCAACGTTTCTATGAAAAATGGTATATACTATCTTGATAGACAGCTACTAACATAGATAATGGAATTCATTTTTTCGAAGAACGCAACATGTTGGCTGCCAGCATATTTAAGGGGTTTGGGGAGCAAACGCTAAACGATGGGAAAAAGGTGATTTTTTAAACAGGGATGAAACAAATTGTTTTGAATCATCTCAAATTTTTTCAAATTTTTCGTCTCAGTCCGTAACAAAGGTCACGTGCTATTGTCGCACTAACGAAAGAATCAACACGCGAGGTGTGCCGAAGTCAAAATTTATTTGGTGGGGCATAGGAGCCGAAGTCTATCCTTTTGCTAGTCCTACTATAATACAGGTTTGATGCATGAGAGCCCATATATAAGAAGCAATTTTGATCCTTAATTACTTCAAATCAGATTAGATGAAAAATTTGAAAAAATTTGAGATGATCCAAAACCATGTGTTCCATCGCTGTTTAAAAAATCAACTTTTTCCCGTCGTTTATCATTGGGTCACCAAACTCCTTAAATATACTAGCAGTCAACATGTTGCACTCTTCGAAAAAATGAATTCCATTATCTATGTTAGTAGTTGTCCATCAAGATAATATAAATGTACTAAAAGTGGTATATACCACTTTTCATAGAAAAATAAAAAATCATTACGAAAACGGTTCAATACAAACAAGTGAAGGTGTCAAGTAATGTCCAGAGCGAAAAAGGCTTTTGCATTTTATTTTTTTATTTCAAAGTTTTTGATACAAATTTTTCATGTTCAGTAAAAATTCTAGTTTCAATGCATTGAAGTAATGTTTTGAGGTCATAACGTTTGAAAAGGTGCGTGTGTTTCCTAGCAACATTTCAATGCACAAGTTATAAACACATATTTATTTCCATTTTTATATGACCTTTATTCACAATTGTCGTATGCTATTCAATAATATTTCCATGACCTTCAGGATGAAAACTCCGCACTAGAAAATGCGCAAAAATTTTGAACTAAATTATTCATAGGAGCTCTCATATCAACCACGCTGAGATTATTGCAAAAGTGTTCTTTCCTTCAGCAAGGAAGATCGCAGAATTTATTGAACTGCATTTACTGATATTGATATTACCAGACAAATCATACTTTTAATGTGTAAAACTGTAGAGATACTATTTTTCGTGACGCATTTATAAATGAATATTATTCAACGAGGAATAGTCTCTATTCCTTTCATTCATTGATCTTATCATTTTCTTTTCCCTCCTAATTGACCATGAAAAAACTTAAGGATGATCGGGAGGTACAATCGAAAAAAAATAGATAAATTTATGTTTAAGGATATACTAGCGGTTCGGGCAATCTATTTTTCCTTCTCAATTTTGGTCACTTTCGATAGAATAGCATGAGTAGATTTTTTCGAAATTTCGTTTACCCCATGTTACCGGACAAATAAGGCCAAAATTAAATTTTGAAAATAATTAAATTAACATTGAAATTCCATAAGCGAGGTTCAGTTTCAGTTTCACTGCAAAAATTCATGGTCACAGACCTATTTTTTCTTCATATAACCTTATATATTTTTTGTTCGTCAGAATGTCTATTTTTTTTTGAAATCGTGAAAAATGTATGTTACCGGACATATAGTGGCGATTAATTCAATTGATTGCATGAAAACATCAATGGCGGCCATATTGGTATTTGAAATCCGAGAATCCTCCAATCCCAGTCCTCGATGCTGGGACAGCGTGAGTCAAATGCGGAACAATATTGAATATTCATAATATTATTTATTAACAATTCATCATCTCAGACATCGTTCTAGTATCGGTAAAATGTTGAAAAATCGGAATAGTTATAGTGATTATAATAACTAAAAAGAAAAAAAAGTCGATCATTTGAACCTGCCACTAGGATATCCTTAAAATCGTTAATAACAATTTATACAAAATGATATTTTCAAATCTGATTCAGTGAATCTGTTAAGAATGTAATAAGAAATAAAATGAGCCCTAGAAACCTAAAATTAATTGAAAGTTGAAAAATTTTCATTATTTTTTACATTTTTCAAATTTCCCAAGATTTAAAGGGATGTAGAAAATAAGGCTCGGGGACAAAAAGTATTACTCGGTTCGTAGGAAACCTACGAAACTTAAAGTTCCGGAGTTTGAAATTGGCCGGAAAATGATTCTCATGGAACAAGCAGAACGTGAAATGCAAAATTGTTCGGAAAGTGAAAGCCTTGGTATTATTCTGTCGTGGTGATTTTACAATTCGGGATATCTACAAAGTCCGGAAACTGAATATTTCAGAGTGATCGATTGCCAGAAAGCTCATTTGGCGGAAAACTGAATGTTCGGAAACGTCACGAACCGGAATTTGATGCCAATAACGCCAGATTTCTACATTGCTGACAGCAGGTTATAGTCCAGCAGGTAAAGGAATCGACAATCTAGCTTATCATATATCATAGACGGTTTCTTTATCAACGTTGGCTGAAATAGTTAGTACGGTAATCGAGAGAGGGCAGCACCTTCATTATATTATAACATTCTGACTGATTTAATGAGAATTATTAATATAGAACTAGAGTTACATCGCGCGCGCAGCGCGTGGTGAGTTTCTATAACATAACTGTTGATGTTCAATGTTCTGAATCTTTATAGCTATTGGCCCTCCAGTTCCTTCATCATCACGCTTTCAAGAAACTTTTGCCAAATTTCAAGGAAAACCTCGTATCTCCAAGAGAAATGGGTGAAAAATGACTTTAAAAGAGAATTAAATTTCGAAAATTCGACGAAAATCGATTTTCAAATCGTGTCCTATTTTCGGTCCCCTGGGTTCCCCAAATGTCGTGCTTTTATGCAACTTTTGCCAAATTTCAAGGAAAACCTCGTATCTCCAAGAGAAATGGGTGAAAAATGACTTTGAAAGGAAATTAAATTTCGAAAATTCGACGAAAATCGATTTTCTGAATCGTTTCCTATTTTCGGTCCCCAGGGTTCCCCAAATGTCGTGCTTTTATGCAGCTTTTGCCAAATTTCAAAGAAAAATCTCGTATCTCCAAGAGAAATGGGTGAAAAATGACTTTGAAAGGAAATTAAATTTCGAAAATTCGACAAGACATAGATTTTCTAAATCGTTTCCTATTTTCGGTCCCCTGGATTCCCCAAATGTGCTTTTATGCAACTTTTGCCAAATTTCAAGGAAAACATCGTATCTCCAAGAGAAATGGATGAAAAATGACTTTAAAAGGAAATTAAATTTCGAAAATTCGACAAAAATCGATTTTCTAAATCGTTTACTTTTTTCGGTCCCCTGGGTTCCCCGAATGTCGTGCTTTGTCAAATCGATTTTTTGTCGAATTTTCGAAATTTAATTTCCTTTCAAAGTCATTTTTCACCCATTTCTCTTGGAGATACGAGGTTTTCCTTGAAATTCGGCAAAAGTTGCATAAAAGCACGACATTTGGGGAACCCAAGGGACCGAAAATAGGAAACGATTTAGAAAATCGATTTTTTGTCGAATTTTCGAAATTTAATTTCTTTTCAAAGTCATTTTTCACCCATTTCTCTTGGAGATACGAGATTTTTCTTGAAATTTGGCAAAAGCTGCATAAAAGCACGACATTTGGGGAACCCAGGGGACCGAAAATAGGAAACGATTCAGAAAATCGATTTTCGTCGAATTTTCGAAATTTAATTTCCTTTCAAAGTCATTTTTCATCCATTTCTCTTGGAGATACGAGGTTTTCTTTGAAATTTGGCAAAAGTTGCACAAAAGCACGACATTTGGGGAACCCAGGGGGCCGAAAATAGGAAACGATTCAGGAAATTGATTTATTGTCGAATTTTCGAAATTTAATTTCCTTTCAAAGTCATTTTTCACCCATTTCTCTTGGAGATACGAGGTTTTCCTTGAAATTCGGCAAAAGTTGCATAAAAGCACGACATTTGGGGAACCCAAGGGACCGAAAATAGGAAACGATTTAGAAAATCGATTTTTTGTCGAATTTTCGAAATTTAATTTCCTTTCAAAGTCATTTTTCACCCATTTCTCTTGGAGATACGAGGTTTTCCTTGAAATTTGGCAAAAGTTTCTTGAAAGCGTGATGATGAAGGAACTGGAGGGCCAATAGCTATAGAGATTCAGAACATTGAACATCCACAGTTATGTTATAGAAACTCAGCGCGCGCTGCGCGCGCGATGTTACTCTAGTTCTATATTAATAATTCTCATTAAATCAGTCAGAATGTTATAATATAATGAAGGTGCTGCCCTCTCTTGATTACCGTACTAACTATTTCAGCCAACGTTGATAAAGAAACCGTCTATGATATATGATAAGCTAGATTGTCGATTCCTTTACCTGCTGGACTATAACCTGCTGTCAGCAATGTAGAAATCTGGCGTTATTGGCATCAAATTCCGGTTCGTGACGTTTCCGAACATTCAGTTTTCCGCCAAATGAGCTTTCTGGCAATCGATCACTCTGAAATATTCAGTTTCCGGACTTTGTAGATATCCCGAATTGTAAAATCACCACGACAGAATAATACCAAGACTTTCACTTTCCGAACAATTTTGAATTTCACGTTCTGCTTGTTCCATGAGAATCATTTTCCGGCCAATTTCAAACTCCGGGACTTTAAGTTTCGTAGGTTTTCTACGAACCGAGCAATGCTTTTTGTGATGACTGTCCCCGAGCTGAAAATAATAGAAAAATTTCAATTTTCATATAATTCTTCGTTTCTAGGGCTTATTTTATTCCTTATTAAAACCTTCACAGATTTACTGAATCAGATTTGAGGATTCCTTGTATAAATTGTTTTTAACGATTTTATACAAAAATTGAACTTTTTTTTTGCGATTCTACCTCCCAATCATTCTTAAGGGTCTATTGTTCAGAAATTTTCATTGAATTTAGCGGTAGCGTTCGAACAACGGATGTTTGTGACAGCGAAGATCACTATAAAAACATTTCAAAGCGAAAATCATTATGTCAAGTAATTCCAGAGCGAATAGGCTTCTGCATTTCATTCTCCTATTTCAAAAAGCGAAAGTCCCCTATAGAAATTTTTCATTTTCAGTAGAAAAAAAATTTCAATGCATGAAAGTGCTGCTTTTCAGGCAATCCCTTTCGAAAATATGCGTGCTTTTCCTAGCAACATTTCAATGCACACGCCATAAACATATACTTATTCACATTTTCATATCCCCCTAATTTACAATTGTCCTGTGGTGTTGAATGATATTCCATGACCTTGAATATGGCACGGAATTCCGCACTAGTGAATAATAAAAAATCTCGAGCTGAATGATTTCTAGGAGCTCTTATATTGACCACTATTGGGCGCTACAATCATCGAAATTTTCTAAGCAGGACTGTACGACCATACTTTTTTTTTTATGACTGTGCATTATCATATCCAATTCTATGTAGAATTGCCGGAAGACAAAGCACATGCAGTTTTTTTTATCAACTTCATTTGGATAATCATAATTGAAACCATTAATATCATTTTTGTTGATCACTTATTGAAGAATATTTGAAATGATTCTGGCCCAAAATAAAATTACAATGCATATTCGAAATGAAAATAATGTAGACTTTCCGAAAATACTCATTAAATTTCTCCTAAATAATTAAAAATAGTATTTTTATACTGTATCTCAAAAAGTAATCATCTGAGCTGAATTTGAATCAGCGCATTAAAAAGTGCGCAAAAATTCCATTGAAAGGATTCCCTATCAAATTAGGGCCAAAGGAGTCTAGAAATTGAGATTCAAAAAATTTAGGGATTCTCTTCACAAAATCCATGAATTGAAAATAAAATTATTACTTATAAAAAATAATTATTTCTAAGGTAAGGATTCAATGAAGATATTCTTATATCATATTTATCTGTTCATGAAAACGGTTATTGCTCCAATCTTTATTGCAGTAAAGTATCAATACAGAATACATGTACCTCATTGACTGCACATCAATATATCCTAATTTGTTTAGAATTAATGAGCAACAAATTACACGCAGTTTTTTCATCAGCTTCAATTAATAAGATAGTGCAGAATAATTAAAACTTGTTCCACTACACTCAAGAGTCATCGCTATCATTACAGTATCAACAACTTGACACACTTTCCTATAAGATAATTCGATGATCATAGTTGAGACAACCAAAATCACTTTTGCTATTCACTCATTGAAGAATATTTGATTGAAAAAGGAACTTCAATTAACATGTTGGATAATTTGTGACTATTTCCCAGAGTATTGAATAGTAAGCAGTTGTCAAAATACATTCAATGATGGATTTTTCAAGGAGTCACATAATTTGCCAACAACATTTCCAAGAAGAAGACGATGATAGCGAGCCCTAGGCCACACGCTAACACTTGGAAAGCAAATTTTAATTTATAGAGTCTAACTGGTTTATACTGTGCTGACGACCACTCAGCTTCCATCTCTTCACGCTTCTTTCTTAGCTTATAAGAATCTCTCATTTTCCAAAAATCAATTATACCTGATTCAACTAGCCTCATAATTGCGTTATTGAAACGTTCTTCAAGTGGCCAGTCCGGGCGACATTTAAAATTCTCAAACTCTTCGTTCAATACTTCTTTGACAGTTTCCAGAGGGAGTAGAAGATAACGCGTTTCATAGTCGTTTTTTTCAATTCCACAGACATGATGAGTGTTATCGAGTACATAATCAATGCATTCATTGAGTCCTACTCTTTTGAAAGTACATTTTGAACATTTTGCCATAGCAAATGATTCAGTCCCGGAAGTATACATATGATACTTCAATTTGACCAGTTCATCGATTGTTTCAACTGCTCCAGCTCGCTCTTGTTTAGTCAGGAATGCCGCTATCTGCCCTTGAAATGCCCCATTGCTGATAACCATAAAGACTAACATTGTTGTGAAGTAAATGCGAAACGAATGGCCCCTAGCATTTGTGTGAATCGAGGTGTAAGTCAATAATCGTACAATATCCAACATTGCCAAGAAGAGATTACGGTTCTTTATTGTGAGAATCAAAAATAGAACGAACAGAGCTATCCCTGCTGCGATTAAAACTGGGGAGCTCCACATGTGAATGATTTTCTGTAAAGTTGATAGCTCTGGGCTCAATTTCACTACAGCAATCATTTGACTCCATTTATGAGGGAATAAAAATTGTAGGCCTTGATACGAAGTGAGAGTAGTTGCGAACAAAGTAATGTCTGATTCCTCTGTGTCTAAAGATTCCACCAGCGGATCATCACCTATCACGATTTGCATCTCTCCTTTTGCTTCCATCGTTTTCAGTATCAAATCCAAAATTCTGTAGTCAATGTGCCTACGGTCGAGATCGAGTGGATACCATTTTTCCCTAATCTGCACAAATTCGTCCTTGAACATCCTCCGTGCGACTTTGATTTTGTAATTGTTCAAAATTTTAGTCTTGTCGTAATTTAAGTTTTCACACGATACATCTGAAAATTAATAGCGCATATTAATTTTCGAAATTTTCCTTTGTTTCATCCCGTCAGCTCTTCTTTAAGAACCCGAAATCATTTATTCATTTATTTGGAGGAATTGAATTGCATTATGGTTCAATATTCATTGCTCTATGAAATATGATTTTTGAGATTATTCAATGCAGAAGATTTTGAGAATAATGAAGTACTTACTCGCATCGAAGACTTGATGAAACATATTCGAATCATTAAGATGTTCCAATTCCTTCCAGGGATGTGGCGCGTAATTTGCCATTGGATTTAATGTATATAACGCAGTTACATCTATTGATTCAGTACAAATGTAGATTGAATTGAGGATATTCATCATCCAGGTAATTTCCAGAATTCTTCTGAAATCTTCACAGGTTTCCTTGTTCTTAGCAACAATGAAGAATCGCGCCATATGATTCCACCACCTTATCCTCCGCAATGACAACAAATCTCTTTCCAACGTTCCTGGTGACTCGGCAGTTAATAAGATTTTGTTTACTTTTGATGTCATTTGTTCGATTTTAGCGATGCCTCTACCATTTTTTGGGAAATCTGCATGATGATTCAACCGAACAATTGATGATTTATCAATCAATCTGTTGAAATCCCCGAAAATAACAATTGTTTCAGTCAAACCGTCATTCGGATAGCAAGATTCAAGAATCGTTTTCTGGAATATAAAATCAAAATAGAATGTTCAAAAAGTTCTGTCAATATTGTCATTCGTCATTAATATTGAGGGTCTTTATTTTTCTGTGATTCTAAATATCGTGCGATCTTCCATGGTATGAATATATTTCAAATTAAATACGAACCACTGTCCTTTCATTCTGAGAGAAGTAATTCAACTTCCATAGCTTTCCCAGTCCCTCTACTCTAGCAATCACGAGGAGAAGTAACACTTCTTTAAATAGCGTTATCTCCATTTTACTTTGTAGAGTCTTCACTGCAAACGTCCACCCATTGTCAGCCAGCAAGATGATCTGACATTATTTGCATTTCCACATCAGCAAGTTTCAGTAAAATGTGTTTATTGGCATTCAGTACTGCGTGTTTTTCAATGGAAACATAATATATATGACATAAAGACATGGACAAATCGAAAGGCACCACGTTGGAAAAAAATGTTGATGTTTCCTAGCAACATTTCAATGCCCAAGGTATCAACAAGTATTTATTCGTATTTATATATTCCCTCAATTTACAATCCTCCTGTGCTATTAAGTAATACTTCATGACTTTGCACATGACACGGAATTTCACAGTTGCTAATAATAAAAAATTCTAGACTAAATTATTCATAGAATCTATTCATGAACCATTAGAGACCGAATTTCAGAATTATTGATCTTATTGAGATAGGCATAATAAAATACACAATAACACTTGAAATATACCAAAAAATTCATTTTCATGAGAACATGAATATAATACCAATTTTAATTGTTGCGCATTTATAATTAGTACCCGAACAATTTTGATTGATTGAAAATGAAGTAGAAGATAAAACAATGAGAGGAACGATAAGTTGTTATGAAGATACAAGTTAACTCGTGATTCAACATCGAATGCAATTGATCAATTGTAATAATAAACTCAGCCGAGGCCATCATGAATTTACCAAAAGTGAGCGCTTGAAAATCAGAGAATGAATTGAGAAGTTAAGTGGTGAAAGAGGATAAGTGAAAAGTTCCTTAATCATCTTGTCTATCTTGAAAATATCCTTGTAATGATGAGGTTTAGAAGAATTCATCAAAGGCTTTTTGTGTAATGCATGAAATTTTTTTACAAAAGAAATCATCTGAACATTTTTCTTAATCAGAATCGTTTTTGCGATATCGAGGAAAACATCTGTAAAACCATTCTATTGTTGATTTCTTTTTCATTTAGCACTGCATAATATTGTACGGTAATTCAAAGTTAAAAGCGCACAATAGGGGATGGGAAATCGTATTAACCTTTCCCTGTATGAAAGAGTTTATTCAATTCACGATTGGTCTATGCACTAAACATATAAGCGCTGATGAATTAGACGAAAACAACAAATTTTTATTCCTTGAAATAAATTCATTCCGATTCTTATTTTTTCCTGTTATTTTTTGACTCGTGTCGTACCGGTAAATAATATCTATTTTATTTCCTAACAATAATGTTCATATTGATTTTCTTTTTTTCCTCATTTTTTTTTATAGTACCATACGTTTTAATATCTACATAAACATACCCACAACTCAAGGAATTAATCGTTAAAAGTACATTACTAATTGATCAATAATGGAAATTCACCATTTGAAACATAAATGAAGAAAGAATAATCAAAACAACATGTTAAATAACAAACAAATCTTCAAATGTTGGCCATTCCCAAAAAAATCAAGGTCAGGAGAGTCTATAAATGAAGATTAGCAAATTTAAGACTTCACTCTACAGAATCCGCAATCAAGGATAAAATTATTACTTATCGAAAATAATTATTTAAGTAATAGGAATCCAATAAAGATATTCTCGAATTTCGTTTATCTGTTTCTGAAAACGTCTATTGGATCAATCTTCATTGCAGGACAATATTGATACAGAATACATTTATCTCATTGGCTGTCAAACTGACATTTGGATAGCAGGCTTTAAGGCGCCTCGAGAGTATATATATAGATATACAAATACATGGGAAACTTTGCGCCATTCCCACGTCGTAACGAATTATTAAATAAATATAAAACTTACATGGAAATTCTTCTTATTTTGTTCTGAACCGGCTAATACACATTTCTCGCAAGAAAACGTCCACAGTCGAAAGCAATAGTAATTTGAACTTATGAAGCGCGGTGACAGCTGGCGGCCATGGCGTTTTTCATTTTTTTGATGATTTTGCATGCAAGAGTTCAAAGAACAGGCAGGTAAATTTATGAAATAAAATGGAAAATTCCCTCATATCTTTCATTCATAGTTTCATCCATTTATTATATGAGTTAATGAAATTTTTTCATTTCAGATGAATCATTTACAAAAAATTCAATAGTGGAGCCAACAGAAACTGAATGGGAGCATTTTTCAAAATTGATAACCCAGGGTTTTGACGGAATATTTTCCCAAATAAGGAAGAATGGCAGAGTAGCCCTGCCATTTCTACTATTTCCTTCATTTATTTTTTTAATTATTTCCTTTGCCTTGTCGCATCCCCTCTCTTCAGCAATGGGGGAAATTATTGCTGAGGAGAGAGAAACGGTGGAATTGAGGGGAAAAATTGGATGAATAAATAAGAAAGAATGGCATAGAGGCCCGGCCTTTTCTATTATTTTTTCAATTTTTTCCTTGCCTTGACGCATCTCCCTTTCTCCAGCAACGATGAAAATCATTGCTGATGAGAGGAAAACTGTCACATTGAGGAAAGGAATTTAAAAAAAAATTGAATAAAATAGTAGAAAAAGCCCAGCTGTCTCCCATTTTTCTAAAAAAACTATCCAAATTTTTCCTGCCATTTGACCGTTCCCCTCTCTTCAGCAATGATTTCCATCGTTTCTGAAGAGAGGAGAATGCGTCAATGCACAGGCATAATAGTAGTAGAAAGGGGTGGGCGTCTCAGTCATTCTTTTAAAATTTTTTTCCTGAAATTTGACTGTTCCTCTCTCTTTAACAATCATTTTCATCGTTGCTGGAGAGAGAGGAATGCGTCAAGGCAAGGAAATAATTGGAAAAAAAAATTAAGAGAATAGTGGAAAAAGGCCGGACCACGCTTTCGTTCTTGCTTATTTTTTCATCTAATTTTTATCTTCATTTTGGCCGTTCCCTTCTCCTCAGCAATCATTTCCATTATTGCTGAAAAGAGAGGAATGCGTCAAGGCAAGGGTATAATTGAAAAAATAAATGAAGAAAATAGTAGAAAAGGCCGGGCTACTCTGCCGTTTTTCCTTATTTGAGAAAATATTCCATCAAAATCCTAGACTATCAATTTTAAAAAATGCTCCCATTCAGTTTCTGTTGGCTCCACTATTGAATTTTTTAAAAATGATTCATCTGAAATGAAAAAATTTCATTAACTCATATAATAAATGGATGACTTCTTCTTCTTCTTTATGGCTCCGTCTCGATTGAGAACATCCGGCCGTTGATAAATGGATGAAACTATGAATGAAAGATATGAGGAAATTTCCAATTTTATTTCATAAATTTATCTGCCTGTTCTCTGAACTCTTGCATGCAAAATCATCGAAAAAAATGAAAAACGCCATGGCCGCCAGCTGTCACCACGCTTCATAAGTTCAAATTACTATTGCTTTCGAATGTGGACCTTTTCTCGCGAAAAATGTGTATTAGCCGGTTCAGAAAAAAATAAGAATAATTTCCATATAAGTTTTATACTTATTCAATAATTCGTTACGACATGGGAATGGCGCAAAGTTTCCTATGCATTTGTATATGAGGTATTCCACGTGAAAACGGCGGACTTTTTCCCTGACCCCTGCCAATTTGGTTCAGTTTTTTTTGTATGATTATATCAAGTCCAAAAGACACCCCGAAATTTTTTCAGATTTTTGTACATAACCCTTGTTGAGAAAAAAATTTTTTTACCTAAAAAAAAAACGCCCAAATTTAAAAATCTGAAAAAATTCTCAAAAATACGTAATTATATGTAGAAATTCTCAAGCCATCGTCCAGAGTGGAAGTACGATTCTTTCTGTGTTTAACGAGCCATTAATGTTGAAATAATTTTGCAAAATTCGAGAAAAATTCACTTTGTGTAAATAATTGAATCCTTTGACTCACTGATAGATTTTTTGGGGGACAAAGGGCCTGGATATTTATCAGGAGGCATCAGCGGACCAAATCCGTGCCTTAATGATTAAGTTTGCTAAATTTTTTTGTTAAGTTATAGTATAAAATTTGAGAATTGGGTCCCGATTAAACTTAGGGAGGCATCGGCAGTCAATATCCGTGCCCAAATAGTTATTGTAGTCATAAAGTGTATAGAATCCCGGAAAAGGGTGCCATGTTCCAGCTCATCACCAGAGTGTTGCTTTGGAACGTGCACTGCTTGTCCAGGAATCGAGGTTTTGCGTGACTATCTAGATGAAATACTATACGAAAATGGAATTGACAGTATCACGTACAAACATTGGGTTTCAACGTCTCGTACAAGTCTCGAAACGGCCGTCAAAGAAACATCTGATTTCGTTGTTGATTTTTGTGAGAAAGTCAAAACTCTTTTACCACATTCTTTCATCGCGAAAGCACAATCAACTGTCGTGAAATCGGTGAGAGAATCTCTCAAAGATAATGAATTTCTGGTTCAGTGTGACTTCGCCGAAAACTACGCGTTTGTTGTGCAAGAAGCAGCTCCAGGGTTCCATTGGAACAATAACCAGGCCACAATAAATCCAGTTGTCGTCTACTTCAAAAGCAAAGATGTTATTGATCATAGAAGTTTGGTCATTATATCCGATTGCTTAAATCACGACTCAAACGCCGTTCACGTATTTTCCAAAATTATAACTGACTTCATAAAATCGATTGATGCGAATGTTTCCAAAATCTATTACTGCTCCGATGGTGCACCACAGCAGTTTAAGAATTATAAAAACATTCTCAACCTCTATTATCATGAGTCTGATTTCGGCATCGACGCAGAGTGGCATTATTTCCCGACTGCGCATGGAAAAGGAGGCTGTGATGGCGTTGGTGGTACTGTCAAGAGGATGGCTGCTCGTGCGAGCTTACAACTACCACCTGATCGTCAAATCACGACTCCACAAGAATTATTCAACTGGGCCTCTCAACCAACCAATTTGCCGAATATCGTAGTCAAATTTTCTCCGAAGGGAGATTACGATGTAGCGAAAGACATGCTCGAGAATCGGTACAAAATCGGCAGACCAATACCGGGAACTCAGAAGATCCACTGTGTACTTCCTCAAGCAGATGGAATTATTTTTGTGAAGCCATTTTCCGCTTGTGAAGACCACAGATCTCATAAGATTTTGAAAGACAATTAACTTTTTCTTATGAACAAAAATGACATTGAACTGCTGTCTTCTAATATCAAACAAAACAAATGAATAAATACTCCTACTATGTATTATAACTCAGAATCGTTGTTCTGTGATCCTGACATTCCGTGAATTCCTGGAAAATAAATTTTTCCTTAAGTACGAGCGTTTATTTTCTAAAAACGCGACCATGAATTTTCTTCGAGAGGCTGGCTGGTTTGCAAAGAGTGGAACAAAATGAGAGTAGGTTTTTCTGCAGATTGAATATTTTGAAAAATAATCCAACAAATCGTAGAGGGTCAAAGTCGAATGGCATCGAGTTAGTAGGTAGGTAAGATCTCTTGAATTCAAATTAATAGCAGGTCTTTTCAGCTGCTAGCTGATCAAAATTCATATTTGTAGTTTGATTATTCAGAAAGTAGCAAGGAAATTCGATTCTGGTACCAAAATATCAAAATATCTGCTCAAAGTGAATTTTTCTCGATTTTTGCAAAATTATTTCAACATTAATGGCTCGTTAAACACAGAAAGAATCGTACTTCCACTCTGGACGATGGCTTGAAAATTTCTACATATAATTACGTATTTTTGGGAATTTTTTCAGATTTTTAAATTTGGGCGTTTTTTTTTTAGGTAAAAAATTTTTTTTCTCAACAAGGGTTATGTAGAAAAATCTGAAAAAATTTCGGGGTGTCTTTTGGACTTGATATTTTTTCTTTATTCCATATGTATGACCTTTCGGCCTTTTACATTCGTTTCCCCCCCGCTGTATCGCATTCGCCGAGGGACGAGGGAAAACCTCATTTATATTTTTCTTGAGGAAAACCTGCCCAGATACAGTCGTCCCTTGCGAGACTCCCGCTCGGTTAGGTGAAACTGTGGAATTAGAGCTTTTCAAAATCTTTTTGGCTTCCCCTCACCGGGATTCGAACCCGGGCCGTCTGCGTGCCAAACCCCCCGCTCTAACCACACAGCCACCGCCGTCGGTTCTTTTGGACTTGATATAATCATACAAAAAAAACTGAACCAAATTGGCAGGGGTCAGGGAAAAAGTCCGCCGTTTTCATGTGGAATACCTCATATCTATATATATACCCTCGAGGCGCCTTAAATATCTTTTTTTCAAAATTATAATATTAAAACAGAATGCGTCAGAATTTCCGTCAATAATTTCATTCACAAGTAACATTGAGGATCTTTTAATTCTCAAAGATCGTATGATCTTCGACAGCATGAATATATTTTCAATGAAATACAAATCGCCGTCCATCCATTCTGAGAGAAATGATTGAAGTTCCATAGTTTTGGTAGTCCGTCTTCTCTAACAAACATAAGAAGGAATAACACTTCCTTAAATATTATCATCTCCATCTTACTCTGGAGAATCTTCACTGCCAACTTCTAACCATTCTCAACCAGGGCCATGATGATGATATTATTCGCATTTCCACTCTTAATTAAATAGGCCTACTAGCATTCAACATTACGTGTTTTTCAAAAAAATGAATTCTATTATTTATGTTATCACTTGTTTATCAAGATAGCATATACCAGTCTCCATGGAAACATCGAAAATCATTATAAAAACATTCCGAAGCGAAAATCATTATGTCAAGTAATTCCAAAGCGAATAGGCTTCTGCATTTCATTCTCCTATTTCGAAAAGCAAAAGTTTCCTATATAAAATTTTCATTTTCAGTAAAAAACAAAATTTTCAATGTATGAAAGTGCAGTTTTTCAGACGATCACTTTCAAAAATATGCGTGCTTTTCCTAGCATTATTTCAATGCACAGTCCATAAACATATACTTATTCACATTTTCATATCCCTTTAATTTATAATTGTCCTGTGGTGTCGAATGATATTCCATGACCTTATGGCATGGAATTCCGCACTAGCAAATAATAAAAAATCTCGCACTAAATATTCAAAGGAACTCGTATATCGACCACTATTGAGCGCTTAGAATCATCGAAATTTTGGAATCAGGAGTGTATACTCTTTCCTCATCGACTATGCATTATCATATCTAATTTTATGTAGAATTGCTGGAAGACAAAGCACATGCAGTTTCTTTTATCAACTTCATTTGGATAATCATAATTGAAACCATTAATATCATTTTTGCTGATCACTTATTGAAGAATATTTGAAATGATTCTGCCCCAAAATGAAATTCCAATGCATATTCGAAATTAAAATAATGTAGACTTTCCGAAAATACTCGTTAAATTTCTCCTAAATAATTAAAAATAGTTTTTTTATACTGTATGTCAAAAAGTAATCATCTGAGCTGAATTTGAATCAGCGCATTAGAAAGTGCGCAAAAACTCCATTGAAAGGATTCCATATCAAATTAGGGCCAAAGGAGTCTAGAAATGGAGATTTAAAAAATTCAGGGATTCTCTTCACAAAATCCATGAATTGGAAATAACATTATTACTTATAAAAAATAATTATTTCTAAGGTAAGGATTCAATGAAGATATTTTTATATCATATTTATCTGTTCATGAAAACGGTTATTGCTCCAATCTTTATTGCAGTAAAGTATCAATATAGAATACATGTACTTCATTGACTGCACATCAGCATATCCAAATTTGTTTAGAATTAATGAGCACAAAATTACACGCAGTTTTTTCATCAGCTTCAATTAATAAGATAGTGCAGAATAATTAATACTTGTTCCACTACACTCAAGAGTCATCGCTATCATTACAGTATCAACAACTTGACACACTTCCCTATAAGATAGTTGGATGATCATAGTTGAGACAACCAAAATCACTTTTGCTATTCACTCATTGAAGAATATTTGATTAAAAAAGGAACTTCAATTAACATGTTGGATAATTTGTGACTATTTCCCTGAGTATTGAATAGTAAGCAGCTGTCAAAATACATTCAATGATGGATTTTTCAAGGAGTCACATAATTTGCCAACAACATTTCCAAGAAGAAGACGATGATAGCGAGCCCTAGGCCACACGCTAACACTTGGAAAGCAAATTTTAATTTATAGAGTCTAACTGGTTTATACTGTGCTGACG
This sequence comes from Aleiodes leptofemur, assembly GCA_963942555.1. Classification (NCBI taxonomy): domain Eukaryota; kingdom Metazoa; phylum Arthropoda; class Insecta; order Hymenoptera; family Braconidae; genus Aleiodes; species Aleiodes leptofemur. Next base: position 4,715,424 of record OZ012616.1, read on the forward strand.
ACCACTCAGCTTCCATCTCTTCACGCTTCTTTTTTAGCTTATAAGAATCTCTCATTTTCCAAAAATCAATTATACCTGATTCAACTAGCCTCATAATTGCGTTATTGAAACGTTCTTCAAGTGGCCAGTCCGGGCGACATTTAAAATTCTCAAACTCTTCGTTCAATACTTCTTTGACAGTTTCCAGAGGGAGTAGAAGATAACGCGTTTCATAGTCGTTTTTTTCAATTCCACAGACATGATGAGTGTTATCGAGTACATAATCAATGCATTCATTGAGTCCTACTCTTTTGAAAGTACATTTTGAACATTTTGCCATAGCAAATGATTCAGTCCCGGAAGTATACATATGATACTTCAATTTGACCAGTTCATCGATTGTTTCAACTGCTCCAGCTCGCTCTTGTTTAGTCAAGAATGCCGCTATCTGCCCTTGAAATACCCCATTGCTGATAACCATAAAGACTAACATTGTTGTGAAGTAAATGCGAAACGAATGGCCCCTAGCATTTGTGTGAATCGAGGTGTAAGTCAATAATCGTACAATATCCAACATTGCCAAGAAGAGATTACGGTTCTTTATTGTGAGAATCAAAAATAGAACGAACAGAGCTATCCCTGCTGCGATTAAAACTGGGGAGCTCCACATGTGAATGATTTTCTGTAAAGTTGATAGCTCTGGGCTCAATTTCACTACAGCAATCATTTGACTCCATTTATGAGGGAATAAAAATGGTAGGCCTTGATATGAAGTGAAAGTAGTTGCGAACAAAGTAATGTCTGATTCCTCTGTGTCTAAAGATTCCACCAGCGGATCATCACCTATCACGATTTGCATCTCTCCTTTTGCTTTAATCGTTTTCAGTATCAAATCCGAAATTCTGTAGTCAATGTGCCTACGGTTGAGATCGAGTGGATACCATTTTTCCCCAATCTGCACAAATTCGTCCTTGAACATCCTCCGTGCGACTTTGATTTTGTAATTGTTCAAAATTTTAGTCTTGTCGTAATTTAAGTTTTCACACGATACATCTGAAAATTAATTGCGCATATTAATTTTCGAAATTTTCCTTTGTTTCATCCCGTCAGCTCTTCTTTAAGAACCCGAAATCATTTATTCATTTATTTGAAGGAATTGAATTGCATTATGATTCAATATTCATTGCTCTATGAAATATGATTTTTGAAATTATTCAATGCAAAAGATTTTGAGAATAATGAAGTACTTACTCGCATCGAAGACTTGATGAAACACATTCGAATCATTAAGATGTTCCAATTTCTTCCAGGGATGTGGCGCGTAATTTGCCATCGGATTTAATGTATATAACGCAGTTACATCCATTGATTCAGTGCAAATGTAGATTGAATTGAGGATATTCATCATCCAGGTGATTTCCAGAATTCTTCTGAAATCTTCACAGGTTCCCTTGTTCTTAGCAACAATGAAGAATCGCGCCATATGATTCCACCACCTTATCCTCCGCAATGACAACAAATCTCTTTCCAACGTTCCTGGTGACTCGGCGGTTACTAAGATTTTGTTTAGTTTTGATGTCATTTGTTCGATTTTAGCGATGCCTCTACCATTTGTTGGGAAATGTGCATGATGATTCAACCGAACAATTGATGATTTATCAATCAATTCGTTAAAATCTCCGAAAATGACGATTGACTCAGCCAAGCTGTCATTTGGATAGCATGATTCAAGAATCGTTTTCTGGAATATAAAATCAAAATAGAATATTCAAAAATTGCTGTCAATATTGTCATCTCTCATTAATATTAAGGGTCTTCATTTTTCTGTAATTTCAAATATCATGCGATCTTCCATGGTATGAATATATTTCAAATTAAATACGAACCACTGTCCTCTCATTCTGCGAGAAATGATTGAACCTCCCTAGCTTTCCCAATCCCTCTACTCTAGCAATCACAAGAAAAAGCAACAGTCCTTTTAATAGTATCATCTCCATCTTACTGTGGAGCATATTCACTGTGAACGTCCAACCATTCTCAACCAGTGCCATGATACTGACATTAGTCGCATTTCTACTCTCAGTTAAATACGTTTACTAGCATTCAGCATTACGTGTTTTTTGAAAAAATAATTTCTGTTATTTATGTTATTTTTTGTTCATCAAGATAGCATACACCACTCTCCATGGAAACATCGAAAATCATCACAAAAACACTTCAAAGCAAAAATCAGAGGGTAATTCCAGAGCGAATAGGCTTTTTTTTTATTTTATTCTCCTATTTTGAAAAGCAAGTTTCTGATATAAATTATTAATTTTCAGTAAAAATTCTAGTTTCAATGCTTTAAAGTGGTATTTTGTGGCCATCGCATTCGAAAATGTGCGTGTGTTTCCTAGCAACATTTCAATGTACAAGTTATAAACAAATACTTATTCACATTTCTCTTCACCCCAGTTTTCAATGTAGTTGCTCTAAATTCAACAATATATAGTTTCGTTTATAACTAACATGAAGGATCTTTATTTTTTTTAATTCTCAAACATCGTATGATCCTCCATGATATGAATATATTCTCAATGATATACGGACCACTCTCCTTTTATTCTGAAGAGATATTCTGAGAGAAATCTCCCTCTACTCTAGCAACCGTAAGAAGAAGTACTCCTTTCAATAGCATTATCTCCATCTTACTCTGGAGAATCTTCATTGCACACGTCAAATTATTCTCAACTAACGCAATGATACTGACATCCCTATCGGACTCGTCTATTACCTATATCGATCTGTTCACTCAGTCGATCTCCCATCGGTCACTGGCCGATACAACTTCTGAAATTTTTTGGAAAATGGAAATAAATCGTCTTAGACAGGCATTTTTGTTTTTCAAAGATTTCAGAATTCGTATTGACCATGGACCGATGAGAGATCGACTGAATGGACATATCGATATGGGTACACGACCAACAATCAAAAGCTCAACAACGGGTCCGCCAAGGATTCTCCGCATTTTCACTCTCAGTTAAGGGGTTTGATGAGTAAAGGCTAAACGACGGAAAAAGTTGATTTTCCAAACGGGGATGAAACAAATGGTTTTGAATCATCTCAAATTTTCTCAAATTTTTCATCTAATCGTTTTTGAAGTAATAAAGGATCAAAATTGCGTCTTATACATGGGCTCTTACCCATAAAACCTCTATTAGCACGTAACCTTTGTTACGAACTGAGATGAAAAATTTGAAAAAATTCGACATGATTCAAAACAATTTATTTCATCCCTGTTTAAGAAATCCACTTCTTCCCGTTGTTTAGCCTTTTCTCCCCAGACTCCTTGAATATTATAGCAGCCAACATGTTGCGTTCTTCGAAAAAATGAATTCCATTATCTATGTTAGTAGTTGTTCATCAAGATAGTATATACCACTTTTCATAGAAAAATAAAAAATCACTACGAAAACGGTTCAATACAAACAAGTGAGGGTGTCAAGTAATTCCAGAGCGAAAAAGGCTTTTCCTTTTTATTTTTTTATTTCAAAGTTTTTGATACAAATCTTTCATGTTCAGCAAAAATTCTAGTTTCAATGCACTGAAGTATTGTTTTGAGGTCACAACGTTCGGAAATGTGCGTGTGTTTCCTAGCAACATTTCAATGCACAAGTTATAAACACATATTTATTTCCATTTTTCATATCACCTTTATTCATAATTGTAGTATGCTATTCAATATTTCCATGACCTTCCAAATGGAAACTCCGCACTAGGGGATGATGAAAAATTTTAACTAAATTATTCATAGGAGCTCTCATATCAGCGATTATTGCAAAAGACACATTGACTGATATTAATATCATCAGACAGATCATACTTTTAATGTATGAAACTGTAGAGATACTATTTCTAGTGACACATTTATAAATGAATATTATTTAACGAGAATAGTCTCTATTCCTTTCATTCATTGATCTTATCATTTTCTTTTTCCTTCTCATTGACCATAAAAAACTTAAGGATGATTGTGAGGTACAATCGGGAAAAATTTAAATTTTTGTTCAAAATCGTTAATAACAATTCATACAAGATGAAATTCTCAAATCTGATTCAGTGAATCTGTAGATAATGTAATGATGAATAAAATAAGCCCTAGAAACCAAAAATTGATTGAAAATTGAAAAATTTTCATTATTTTTTACATTTTTTTAAATCTTGAAAAATTTGAAAAAAGGTAGAAAATAATAACAATTTGTCAATTTTCATTTAATTTTTTGTTTCTAGGGCTTATTTTATTCGTCATGACATTCTTTACAGATTCATTGAATCAGTTCTGAGAATTTCATCTTGTATGAATTGTTATTAACGATTTTATACAAAAATTGAACTTTTTTTTCTGATTTCACCTCCCAATCATTATTAAGGGCCTATTGTTTAGAAATTTTCATTGAATTCAGCGATAGCGTTCAAGCAACGGATGTTTGAATTCCCGCCAATTAATATGATATGTGGCTGCGCATAGAAACACTGCTGGATTGCTCATATATTGAATATTCGAAGATAAAAAAGGAATCTAGAAAAAAAAGGAAATTGATAATTTCATAATTTTCCCCAATTTTTGAGGATAAAAATCAATTTAAAAAATGGAAAAAACAATTACGTTTCATTTACAAAATATTGATTGATCACCCCATTCCAAAAGTATCATTATTACATTGAAAAATCGATTTTTCCTCCTCAAACCGTCAATTCAAAACGATCAGTAAAAAAAAAAGCGGTGGCGCCAGTTTCTCAACAAGTCTCACGTGGACCTCAGAGAATATTAACCTCCAAAATTTCTCCATAAAATCATAATTTCCAATGACTTTATCATTAAAAGTGAATCTAACAGACAACTAGTAAAATCGAATAGTTCACGATCTATCAAATCCAAAGAAATCAACACCGATCTACAAGGTATGTGAACTCCACAGAAATTTCAATCGATAAAATCCCAAAAATAACATTCAGAAGTAACCAAACAGGAGTCTCTCCGTTGTTCGCGGGAATATTTTTGAAAATGTCAGATTTAGAGGATCCAAGCTCCAATCCTCTCTCCCCCAACATGAAATCCCCTACAAAAAAGTTCTCTTCCCAAATTCCCCTAACTCTCCACATTTCCCAGATATTTCCAAAAAAATCCCCTCAAAATTCGTAATTCCACTGTTAATTCCTCGAAATTTTCTTTCAGATGTCCGGAAAATTCCCGGAACCTCTTGCTGCATCCTCGAAGAAATGGTACGAGGATTTTCCAAAGTCTCCCAGTCCAACAAAGCACACGAGACCAGACGTGGAAGTCCTGGACCTTAAGAACGAGGCAAAGAGGCATCTAGAAGCCGAAACAGCAGCTTACCAACTGAAACGATCAAAGATAAAAGATTCTGAATACGAATGGTTAAAAACAGCAGTTAATCGTGGTACAGTGAAGGACAAAGTAGCAGCCTCAATTGTCCTGATCCAGGAGAGCCCAAAGTACAATCTTCCCCGTCTAATTTCCCTTGTTTCCCAGGTGAAAGGGATGTTCAAGTTGCAGAAGCAAGGAGAGCAAGACAGACCAATGAAGAAGCAATCTCTCATCACAGACGTCCGTGATTTATTTCTGGAAGAGCTCCTACACCCGCAGCACAAGCTGCTTAAATTCGAGGAGCAGAACCTAGATTCATTGCCATCAGCAAACGACTTTGACTCTCCAAAGACTCCAAAAATTCCGCGAAGCAGATTATTAGCACACTGGTACTTCGAGGATCAGCTAAAGGACCAGTACGACAGATTCCTCACGTCCCTATCATCAGTCGCTGCTGATAACATCGAGGCAAATAGGGAAAAGGCAGTTGCGATAATGACAGACTTGCTAATATCAAATCCAGAACAGGAGAAAAAAATCCTGGACTTTCTCGTCAACAAAATCGGAGATCCCAAGTCGAGAGTTGCATCGAAAGCTGTTTTCTGTCTGAACAAACTCCTCATTGAACACCCTAACATGAAGATCATCGTTCTCCGAGAAATCGAGAAGCTCTTGTTTCGGCCTAATGTTGCGCAAAGAGCTCAGTACTACTCTATCTGCCTACTGACCCAGTTCCTGCTGGACAAAACTGACAGTGACGTTGCCACGACGCTCATCGACGTCTACTTCGCGTTTTTTAAAGCCTGCTTAAAGAAAGGCGAGCCGGACAGCAGGATGATGGCAGCTATTTTGAGCGGTGTTAACAGAGCCTATCGTTTCGCTAATTTGGAAAACGTCAAGATCAACGAGCACATAGATGCAGTTTACAAAGTGGTCCATGTTGGATCATTCAATGTTTCGCTGAATGCTCTTGCACTTTTGCATCAGGTCATTGGCAATGATTCGAAGCAGGAGAACAGGTTCTATACTGCATTTTACCGGAAACTCCTGGATCCACAGATTGGTACAGCCAGTAAACGTGCAGTTTTTCTCAATTTACTTTATCGTGTAATGAAGGCTGATAAAAATGTTAGACGTCTTTATGCATTTGTCAAGAGGATTCTTCAAGTTATCATGTATTATCCAGCTTGTATGAGCTGTGCGACTTTGTATTCGTTGTCGCAGATCATTAAGGTGCGGAGGGATTTACGGCAGATGGTAATGAGGGGTCCTGTTGTTGTTAAGCAGGAGAAGGAAGAGGGGGAGAATGGAGGGGAAACGGTAGTGGAGGGGTCGAAGAGTACTGAAGATGATGATGATGATGATGTTGAAGAGGTTCGGCGGGTTGAGAACACTATCTTGCTGTCCAACGTCACTACAGACTCATCTGCAAATGGAAATAGTAATGATGATGATGATAAGAAGGATGTGGTCGTGATGGAGGAGGACAGAAGCTTGTTTTATGACCCATTCGCAAGAAATCCACTGGGTTGTGGTGCTGCTAAAGCACCGATCAGCGAACTGACAGCACTTTATCGGCATTATCACCCGAGTGTTTCTGTTTTTGCTAAGAATATCATCGAGGGCAGAGGCATTGATTACAGTGGAGATCCACTAGAGGATTTGTCGTTGATACGATTTTTGGATCGTTACGCCTTCAAAAATCCGAAGAAGCTGGAGGAGAAGAGGGTTGTCAAGGAGAATGATCCTTTGGCTGTTAGGGCGCAGTACAAGCCGAGGGGAATCAAGGCACTTGCTGTTGACAGCCAGGCTTATTTGAATGAACGGGAGGAGAGGATACCAGCTGATGAAGTTTTTCTTTACAAGTATCTGAAGAAGAAGAATGAGGGAAGGGAGATTAAGGAAGAGGATGAAGAGATGGATGATAATGACAGTGTTAATAGCGAGGAGTTCAATGAAATGATGGATCAACTTGCCGGTGATAAGGACTTTGAGGAACTGGATATTGCTGGAGAAATTGAAGCCAAAGCTAAAAAAGGTGATTTTTTTAGAATGGATACTTTGATGAAATTGTTGGGGATTGATGTTTTATCGATGATTTTTATCAATTTTTTTAAAATTTCTTTTGCTTATAGGTGGATTGAAAAATACTGGAGGCGATGGGGATGATGAGGATGATGGAGAAGATATGGGAAGTGATAAAGATGAGCTCAATGATGATGGTGATGATGAATCAATGGATGAAGAGGTTCTGAATGAAGACGATGACATTGATCTTGATGAATTGGATGATGAGGACATCAGCGATATTGATTTCAACGAATCCGATGATGATGAGGCAGTCATCTCCAAATCCAAAAAATCGAAGAACGAGATTCCAGCAAAAAAATCGAAGAGAAAAGGCATAGATAAAGTTTTCGTTTCTGCTGAAGAATTTGCAGAGATGATGGAGGAACAGGGTAAATCAAAACGAAAACTTGGTGGTTCCAATGCATTCAGTGATGCTGATGGTGCCAACAGCAAACAAGTCGATTGGGAGATATCTCGTCATCAAAAACTTAGTGGTAAATTTGGTGGTAATAAGAGGAAATTTAGTAATAATAAATTTCAAGGAAAAAATAAGAAATTTAAACGAAAAAATTGATGTAAATATGAAATAAAAAAGGATTAATTACATTTTTGTAATGTAGATGAAGATTGAGACGTCTTTGTTTGATTATTTTTATTAAAACTTTTTGGAAACGTAAGGAATTTATGTTTTTTTTTCTAAAAGATAATAGAATAAGGTAATTAAACAAATAAACATTTTTATTACATGTCAATCGTTTATTATTACAGTAGAAGTTGAAGAAAAAAAAAACGAAAAGAAAAAAATACCTCAATAAACCAATTTAAAAAAAAGAGCAAAGAATGTTGTAATACAATTTTAATAAGTTGTTAGTGTTAATTTCTTCATCAGAATTCTTCGAGCCCCTTTGCCTTTCATAAACTAAACATAGTGGGATAAATTTTTCATCAAAATTCTTCATAACATTCTTATAAACTCAGGGATTTTTGAAGTTTTTTTTTTCTCCCTTTTTTTCAAACTGAAAAATCTCTTCTTTCCTACTGCATCAACGATATATCATCTTTTCTGAAGAAAGAAATGTCTTATCTAATTAAATCTATTTTGTTTCCTCTGGATAACTTAACTAGTGGAGCAAAAACGAAAAAAAATTGTTAATTTGTCTTAAAGTTGTTAAGTCCTTTTTTTTTTATATATATCTCTCGGAATAATAATTTTTTAAATAAAAAAAAAGTAATGAAAAGAAAATGAAGAAATTGGCGCAATTATATTGTATAAATGAGGTGAACCTCCAGTGTCTGTTAACTGTTAAACGATTTTGTGCAAGTTAAATATTCATTCCAGTCATAAAAATTGTCACATTCAATTATTATTCTTTTATCCTCTTCTGGATTACCGATTTATACTGACACAGAAGACTTAAATCTACTTCATACATTTTTTTTCTTCTTTTTTTTTTAATTATTAATAATTATTTTGTAATAAAAAATATCGTTTAACGTTTCACATTCTCCAATTTACCAGAATCACCGATAAAAATGTAATTATGTTACGTAATATTTTTTTGTTTTGTTAAACCTCGTTTTTTCATACTTTAAATTTTAATTTCTTCCTGTTTTTTTTTTCTTTTTTTTTTTTTTTTTTTTTTTCAAACTCTCAGTTTTCATATGGTTTTATTTCTCTTTATGATTTTTCATTCGGATATTCCTAGATGTGACGAATCTTAAAGCGAGCTGTATAGTTGTATCGGAAGGCTGAGTGCTACTCTGGATCTGGCTTGTTGGAGCCTTCCTCGTCATGCGTAGGACTGTGCCACGTTAGTCTCTCTTCGTAGAATTTAATGACAATCTGCGGACATTTTTCATTAGCAACACGTGCTGCTACTAAATCAGCGTCATCTGTGCCCTTCCATTTCATCAAGAACATCAATTCACCACTTGAATCAGTTGCACCAATGATTCTTTCAGGCTCCAAGCCTCTGTCAAATCCTGAAAAAAACAAGAAAATTAGTAAATACCTTTTTTTCTTAAGAAAAATTGCAGAACTTTTTTTTTTTCAATTCTATTCATTTTTATCAAGATATTACGAATATTACCTTCTAATTTTTTGTCATCTGCAACTTTTTTCTTTGGCTGAGTTGGAGTCGGTGTACTAGAGCTCTTTCTCTTCTTTGAGTCTTTTTCCTCACGATGTTTACCACTTGCTGCCTCTTTCTTTTTACGTGCATCCTCAAACTGAGAAATTAAATCTGGACAATCCAAATTCTCCTCTGGCTCCCACGTGTTCTCGTCGTTTGAGTAACCCTTCCATTTGAGGAAGTATTCCACCTAATTACCCAAGAAAAAAAAAATTAATAAATAATTCAAAACTATGAAATTTTCAAACAAATAAATTTTATCTTGATAACATCAGTTTTTTGAAGATATCTTGGAATCGAAGCAAGATACAGCAATTTATGTGCAGACCATTTTTTGTAAAAAAATTTCAGCAACTGCGAAAAAGATCATAAAAATTGCTCTATCTCGTTTAGATTCCGAGATATTTACTTTAAAAAATGGTAACAAAATTCAATCAATTTTTTTTGAAAAAATTGAAATTTTTAATTATTTTCAGGAAGAAAAAAATGTGCAAAAAAAATTAATATTACCTTGCCATTTCTCACTCTCCTGTCGAGGACCTTTTCCACACTGAATTCCTCCTCAGTCTCCGTCTCATTTACTGGTGAATCCTTGGATTTACTCATTGTTTCTTCAAAACTCAATATAAATACTGGAAAAGAACAAAAACAATGAAAAAAATTAAATAAACATCAGTTTTTTTTCGTATCACATGCAAATCATTAAATAAACATCAGAATTTTTTTTTTTCGTATCGCGTTTTAATTAATAAAATTATTTAATTGTACTGAAGATGTGTCTGTGAATATTTTGAGTTGGAATTTTTTTTTCTGATGAAACTCTTCAACGGTCGTTTTGTGCGAATCAAATTACCGGTTAGAATGCAAACTCTGCGCTTATGTTACACCAATGATATGATAGTAGTACGATAAAATATGATAAAATTCATTCAAAAATGCTTAATACAAGAATTATTATTTATTATAAATGTCTCTTGTTCTCTAGAGTACTGATTGTTGCGAGTAAACGTGGTCGGTGAGAAATAACAAAGGAAAAAAAAAAATGCAAACGAAAATTAGTGGTTAATATGGTGGGCAAAATGGCGGTAAAAACCACTGTGATCATTCACTTCATAAAATTATTGATAATTCAACAGTTATTAATTGTTAATATTAATTGAATTTATTACTTACAAGTTACTACACGATAATGACAATTGATTTACTCAATTAATACAATTAAATTAATTGTTATTACGGTAGATATTTACTTTTCCGGTTAAATAAATGGAACTTTTTTACGATTTTTCACGCAGAGACGCTTCTAACGTGTGTGTGCACTCACTGTGGCACTACGGCGTCTTCTGGGGCGTCTTTCCCTTGCCGCGAAAAATTTTAATACTACCAACACAACGATATTATTGTTCTAGAAGAACAACCGGATATTGTTGTGAAATACAATGGAAAATAAAATTTTACAATAATTGATTTTTTTAAAAATTTTATTCAATTTATTTAACTGCCCTTTTTTTTAAATCAATGCAAATTAAATTTGTTTATTTATTTGATCTTTGGTGATTGATTTTTTTTTTGAAAAAATTGATTTTTTATGTTTTTTAAAATTTTTATTATGTTGATGAAGAAAGAAATAATTCTTTTGTTTAAATTAAATTTTTGAAATAAAATAATTTTTCAATTTTTTTATTCAATTATTAATAGATAAAATTTGCTATTTGAATTTTTTTAACTGCCAACATGAGAAAATACCGTTACAAACCGGAAGTAGTCGAAATAATTCAAATTGTCAGCTGTAAATTCGAAAAATGAGGGAAAAAATGTCGTTAATTGTTGGAAAGAACGAATTAATTTCAAAAAATTGCTTGAAAAAAGAGAAAAAAGTGAGAATATTTTTTTTAAAGTTCAAGAGATTTTTAACAAATTTTTAATTGTTTTTATTTATTAATTGAATTTTTTCAATCGGTAAAAAGACATTCTGCAAACTAACCCCAAAGATTCATTGCGTTGAGGCGCACATTTGTGAAACGTTTTTCCTGAGCTTTTTGGGTAGAAAATCAGGGGAGAGTAGGATATCTGCACACATCCCTGAAGGTCTTTGGGTTATTGTTAAAATAGACACACTGCATAATAAGCAGTGGGTCAAGTGTCTATAATTTTCCGATCAAAATTTACTAAATTTGCAAAAAAATCAAAATTTCATCAATCAAATTCCGTTATTTTTCAAATCAAATTTTAATTAATTTCCAGATTTTTTTAAAAAAATTATAACGAAACAAATTAATTTTAATTATTTAAACAATGGCTGCACGTTCACTGGTAAGATATGCTCAGTCAAAAGCAATTACACCACAGATACATCGTTGCGCGTCATCATTGTCTGCTTTCGAAATTCAACATAGAACACCATCAATTAAAAAAGTTATGCCAATACCAAAAGCACATTATGGTGGTCGTCATGCTGTTACAATGTTGCCGGGTGCTGGAATCGGTCCTGAATTAATGCAATACGTTAAAGAGGTGAGATAATTATTTTTTCATCTAATTGAATGGAGAAATAAATGAAACTTGAGAAATAATAATAATGATGATATTTTTGAAAAAATTTGAAGAACTGCTGTTTTGAAGACTTTGGCAGAATTCAGTGTTGATTCAAGTGCCCAGTTATTATTATTATTATTTAAAAGTATATATTTTTGTTTCTTTCTTTACAAGGACAAAATAACGTAAAGTTGCAATTTTTAAAGTTTCAAACCAATTTACTTCATTTTATGATCAGTTTTTGGAAGATATCTCGGTAACTAAGCGAGATAAAGCGATTGTGCTCGAATGCTTTATTGTAGCTCTGGGAATTCCCTACAAAAGAGGATTCGGACAAAATCACCTTACCTCCTTTAGTTTCAGAGATATTTCAAAAAAACTGGCGACGAAATTTAATCAATTTGAAAATTTGTAAATTTAGGAGATTTACGCAGTTTTTTAAAGATATCTTGGAATCTAGGAGAGATAGAGGAATTTTAGTGGATGCCTTTTTTGTAGAGTCGAGTCAGAACTACAAAAAAGGTTTCTATGAAAGTTTCATAGCTCTCATAGATTCGAAGATATTTCGTGAAAACTGTGGAAAAAGATGGATTTTAAGAGTTTCATGAGTTTAACACGAATTGCCATTAAATTATGATTTTTTTCAAAATTATTCAGAGCCATTCAAGTTCATCCTGGCAGTACTCCTCCTCCCAGCATCCAAGTACATCCTCCTAATTGATTAAAACTTAATTTCCTCATGATAATCTTTTTACTCAGAAACAATCCAAAAATCCTAAAGAAAAAAAAATGAATTAAAACAATTTTAAAAACAATTAATCCCCAGGTATTCAGTTATGCCGGTGTACCAGTCGACTTCGAAGAAATTGAGATTGACCCAAACTCCGATACAGATGAAGACATGGAATATGCACTTACGTCAATACGTCGTAACGGTGTGGCCTTGAAGGGAAACATTGAGACACGTTCACGTCAGGCTGGAGTTACATCACGAAACGTTGCACTTCGCAATGAATTAGATCTTTATGTAAATGCACTCCATTGTGTCTCTTATCCAGGTGTTCCATCAAGACAAAATAACATTGACATTGTCCTTGTGAGACAGAATACAGAGGGAGAGTATGCAATGTTGGAGCACGAGAGTGTTGACGGTGTTATCGAAAGCATGAAAGTGATAACACGTACAAATTCTGAGCGTGTTGCACGTTATGGATTTGAATATGCAAAACGTAATGGAAGAAAGAAGGTGACGACTGTTCACAAAGCCAATATAATGAAATTATCTGATGGCCTATTTTTGGAAACATCAAGACAAGTTGCTAAAGAATATCCAGACATTCAATTTAACGACATGATCATTGATAATTGCTGCATGCAATTGGTATCAAATCCCCATCAATTTGACGTTGTTTTAACGACTAATTTGTATGGTGCAATTGTCGCCAATGTTGTATGTGGATTACTCGGTGGTGCTGGACTACTTGCTGGTAAAAATTATGGCAATCACTTTACTGTCTTTGAACCAGCAACTCGCAATACTGGTGCAGCAATTGCTGGCAAGAATGTTGCTAATCCAGTGGCAATGCTCAATGCTGCATGCGACATGTTACGTCATCTTGGACACAAGGAGCATGCTGCAGTTATCCAAACAGCTATCAATAAAACACTAAATGCAGGTATACATACCCCAGATCTCTACGGTGGTAGTGCCACAAGTCGGGAGGTTGTTGATAGTATTCTCAAGTACATCAAATTGGCACAGTCTTAAAATGGGATTGTGTGCTGAGGATTTGATGGAATATTAAAGAATTCTTAGAATTAAATTTTTAAACAAAAATACCATCATGTTCAAATCTAGATGACTTTTTTTTTTCTTTCTTTTTTTCGACTGATTATTTTATTTCTCCAATGATAAATAACTGCTGACACACACGATTTAGAGCAAAACTCTGAAGGAAATTTGAGATATAATTTTCCTTGTAGAGTTGCTTTTATTAAACTCGTTGAGATTGTGTAGTTTGTCTCAATTGTACAGTTTAGAGCATCACTGAATTAATTATAACATTTTATGAATTCAGAAAATTGCTTTGTAATATATGCATTGTAATTATTTATATCATTTATTTTTCTCGCGAATCATTGCAATTGCCTTTGTTGAATTAATAAACGACGTAATGTATAAATTGTTTTATTATTGGATTCATGAGAATTGAGGGGTGATTGAGGAGAGAAGAATTAGTAGCAAAAAAAGTGAAATTCAAGTTTTTATTTAAAAAAAATCTTTACACAATTCAACAATTAATTTACCGTCAACTCTGCAGCAATTGTAGAGCCAATTCTTCAGTAGCTTGAAGATCACTTCTTTCAGTTACTTTGATTTTCTGTTTCTTAGTAATTTTTTTATCTTCATCTTTAGCTATCAATTTACGTTTAGGTGGCTTGTGCATTTGTTCAATCTCCTCACCAGATTCTTCATCACCAGACGAGACTTTGGGTCCATAAAGCTTGTCAGGATCCGGCAACCACGAGAGATCAGGACCATCAGAATCACTCACTTCAGAATTCTCTGATTCTCCATGAGACTCATCAATATCCTCTTCTTCCTCCTCATCTTCACTCTCTTCCTTCTTCTTCTTCGCCTTCAGCTTCCGTTTCTCTTCCCTGTGCTTCTCCTTGATCTTCTCCCTGAACCTCTGCTTATCAAATTTATCCTCCTCCTGAAGAATCTTTTTGGCGACTTCAATGTCAATGCCAGAGGCTTCCTCCTTCTCGTATTCACGAGCCAATTCAGAGACCTTCGATCTCATTGAATCGATTCTCTCCTCGCCCTCCTCGTCGAAGGTAATTTTCTTGTTCGGAAGGATCTTCTTCTTCATCAGCTTCTTAGCAACAGCTGCTTTTGTCACTGGTTTCTTTTTCTTCGATGTTTCCTCTAGGTTTTCGTCCTCTTCAAAAGTGTCTTCGTCATCAATCAGAACATTTTTCCTCTTGATGGTCAGAATATCCTCTTCATCATCAGTATCACCAGCACCAAATATTCCAGCAGCTGAGGGATTTCTCCTGATTTTTTGACTGCCCTCATCATCATTATCTTCTGCAAGTCCATTCTCTTCTTCGGAATCATTCCCAGAGTCTTCACCACTCGATTCTGCGCTTCTTTGCAGTTTCTCCTTAATTTCCCTCTCTTCCTTCGTCTCAGAATCCCTCTGCCTGTTCTTCTCCATGTTCTTCTGAATTCTCTGGAGAAATCTGATCCTCGGTGGTATCGCAAGGCCCAGGGATTTGGCATAAGCGTCAGTATCAAGCGAATGAACATCAAATATCGTTTTGTCCTTCATGAGAAACACAGATTTGACGTAAGCGACAAAAGCTCTCTGTGCAGTTTCCTTCAGTGCTACATCTCTAACCAAAAGAGCCTCCAGCTTCCTGTGAGGCGAATGCAGCTTATTCGGATTTATTTTTATCATGTTGATGGGAATTTTCCGCTCCTCCAATCTCTTCACCATTTCCAATTCACTGGGAAGAAGAACGAGAAGTGATTCACCTCCGTTCTGAAATCGTGCTGTTCTTCCAGCTCGATGGATATAGGCATTTACATCCTCTGGACAGTCCATCTGGACCACCCAATTGACTCCAGGAAAGTCAAGACCTCGGGCTGCTATGTCTGTAGCAAAAAGAACTGCATTCTGCTTCTTGCAGAAAGCTTCGTAGATTCCTGTTCTCTTCATTTGATGGAGACCTCCATAAAGTGCCATTAGGCTAACACCTGGACGCATTCTGCAGAGAGCTTCATACGTGTACTTCACCTGAAATTAAAAGAAAACAAGCGGATGATGGTATTGCTTTCCAAATGATATAGCTTTTTCTGCTAATACTTTAGCAATATACTTCCGAATGGAAGTGATACAACTTTTTTTAAATCATCATGAAAATATAAAATTTTGAAAAATTCATTAAAACGGCAATAACTCGAGAACTAATCATGCAAATAAGCTCAAAATTGACAGACATCTAACTCATACAACTCTCGATGATAATATATGAGTATAAATAACATCAGTTGAATGGTTTCCAGAAATTCCATTAAAAACTGATTTTCGAAAAATGGACACACAGACATGCGCTAAAAATATAATTTCCTCTCTATTTAGATCATTTTGAATATCTTCTATTTAAAAAAATTACAATCAAAAATTCTGATGATTCAATAGCTTCCATTCGGAAGCAAAAGGGACAAAAATTTGTAAAATAAGCTCGAAAGTGGGATTCGAGTGACACACTGCAATGCTAATTTTAATCTTTTTGGATGTTTTTGACTCCCGATTGGAGAAAAATATCTTCAAGTTGACTATACACTAATGATGTCAAGAACCTGAGGAAGCTCGAATAAAGCGGGCGAAACGTCGTTAATTTGAAAATTATTAGTATTGTTAAATTCAATATTTCCAACGTTCAATGATCCTTAAATCTTAATAAGCTCAAAAGTTCAGATTTTTCCTGGAAAATTTCGAAAACTAAAGATAGAGAAAAATTGGTAGAGACTTTTTTTTTTGTACAGAACAAAGAAGACTATAAAATAGTTCTTCAAGAATGATAACGCTGGAAGTACAGAAGTGCCTTTTGCGTGTATTTAACATGCCCTTTGAGTATATGCTAAATTACCTACACTTTACGTACACTCAAATGACACTTAAAGACACTAACATTATATACAGAATTCAATGCATTTATTAAACGCACTTCTGTACCTCTACCCTTGTCGCTTCAAAAATTCTTCTATCTCCCATAAATTCTGGAATTTTCTGAAAAGAAATAAAAAATATTAAAAAAAAAAGAATTTCACCTGTTTACAGCTCGAGAAAAAAACGATAGTTTTTTGCTTCAAATGATGTTTTATAAAGGACCACAGCATCGACATCTTCTCATCGAGATTAAGAACAACATAGCTCTGCTGAAGACCCTCTGGTGTTGTATGTTTAGCATGCTCGTGAACAGAAACATACATTGGATCAGTTAAGCTCAATCTCGCCAAATCCTTAACTGATTTCGTCTGAGTAGCTGAAAATAGAAGTGTTTGTCTTTCTGGTGGTAAATTGTCGATAATTGCATTCATAGTAGCCTCAAAGCCCATATCAAGACACCTGTCTGCTTCATCCAGTACAACAATTTGCATATTGTGACAGTGAAATAATTTATTTCCATCCATGTGCTGTAAAATTCTTCCAGGTGTGCAAATAATGATGTTGTACTGATCCATAATATTTTTCTCATGATTCAGATCTTTACCACCGATTATCAAGCCAGGTATTAAATTATGATACTTTCCAATTTTCTTAAGAGTCTCAAATATTTGATAGGCCAATTCACGTGTTGGTGTTATAATAAGAGCACCAAGACCAAATTCACGTGTCCATTGTTGGCAGTACAATGATTCTATTACTGGAATTAAAAATGCAAGAGTTTTACCACTTCCAGTTTTAGCAGCACCAAGTATATCATTTCCTTTTAGTGCCAATCCAATACTCTGTTTTTGAATGTCTGTTGGCTCAATAAAATTGTGCTCTTTTAATCCTTTCAGTGTCTGTGATGACAGAGGAAGATCCTCGAAGGTTTTGATCTTTGCTTCGTCGATACTCTCATAGCGTGCCTGAAGATCCTCGATTATTTTTGTTAGAGGGGTTCTTGCCTTCTTTCTATACAACTTCACCTTTGGTTTGCCCTTTTTGAATTTCTTTTTATCCATTTTTTAAGTAGTGGAGGCGAATGTTTTGATGGAGTAAACATTGAGGTTAACTCACCACGCGTGTCTGACTGCTTGCCCCACTCTTCGGGAGGGGGGGGGGGGGGGGGGGGGGGGGGGGAATTAGTGATGGCGGGAGAATTTGGCTCATTCAAACACTAGGGTAACACGACCAATAGATAGACATTGATCAAAAGACAGACGGTTCACTTTATTGAGAGTTATAGAAATAATTGAATGATTTTTAGACTATTTCACTTTAATTTCTGATTATAAGACTATAATATAGGGGAATGTGGGGTGAAATGGACACGGGTCGATTTTTATAGTTTATACTATGAAAATTATTCAAAATGAATGGGAATTCCATAATAAATTTCCCATACAAATCATGTTAAGGATGTATGATCACGACAAAAATTTTCGATTTGGGGCGTCAAAATTTTTCTATAGTTAGATTATTCCTCGAAGAATTCCAATAAGAGAAACAGAGGAGAGCCCCGCAACCCCCCGAGCCCATCCCCACCGCCGCTTCCCCCACTCCCTCGATCATACATCCTTAACCCTTTGACGGGCCACATGCGTCCCCACTATCTTGCACGGTGTGAGACGGTGATGGTAGGGATGGCGGGCACAGGAGCGTACGCTCGGCCTTGTTCAAAAATTTGTGGGAGCATATGAGTTCACAGTCAATATCATGTGGATAAGATTTTTATTATGTTTTCAATATTGTTTCATTACATTTCCAATACTTTCATATGATACTTTCCAATATTCACACTTGAAACTAAATAAAACATTCAATATTTATATATTTTCATGAATAAATAAGGAAATCTGTAGTTCAATTAGGCCGTCAGGTAGGGTTATTGTTTCAGGTTGTGAAATTGAAATAGAGGCTTTGTCTTTGAGGAAATAGATTATGACGGTCTGGAGCAATAAAAGTTGTACAGTTGGAAATTTTGAGTTGTCATGAATGAAGTAATACAATAAGTGTAAACAATATTTGTAGAACAATGAGGTACCAAATGGTAATAAAATGATTTTGTGAATGGTTTTCTGTGAAGTGAAATTTAGAAAGAGAATACAATTGATGACTTGAAAACTAGAAAAAAAAGTGTAAAATCTAGCACCCATCTCAGTATCTCGCAGCGACAGCCCTGAGTTGCTGTGGAGTGGGGAGTCAGTCCACGTACCATATCCAAGGAGCACACGCACAGTGTTGCCAACTTGGGGGTTTTTCCCCCAAATTTGGGGGAAAAAAGTGAGGATAGGGGATTTTCTGGGGGGACATTTTTTTCAGGGGAATTTTTAGGGGGAAAATTTTTAGACACAATCAAAAAAAAATTGCACTGATAATTTCTTCAGTATTTGTCTCTTTTTTTTTTTTTTTATAATTGGGTCAGTAACGAGAGAATGACAAAATGCCGAAAGCGGGTAAAGTTTCTACAAGTTATTAACGAATTGGGAATCAATGTGGTTTGAATGATTGTACTTACATATGTGTCAAAAAAAATCAATCACTAAATGAACGTACTAATAGAAATCTATTTATGTAGTTCTGTTTAAAATGAATAAAAATCAATCAGCCTATTTGTTTGAAACTGTTGTTTATTATTTTATTATAGAAATTTGTTATCCATAAATAAATAATGACTCATGACATAGGTTAACAAATTCAAACAAATATAATGAATCAATATATAGACCATAATAAAAATTATTTATGGACAGTTTTGATTACTGTTAATGATGTCATAGTTCAAAATTCCATTCCTTCCAGATTTGGGGGATTTTTTCTCAGATTTAGGCAAATCTAGGGGGTTTTGAGATGGGTTTGGGGGGAAAGTTTCTGAAGGGTTGGTGACACTGCACACGCACACTACTCTACGCGGCGCGCTCATTGGCCTTACCCCCATTTGCCTCACACCGAGACGATTCGAGACGTTGGCCCGTCAAAGGGTTAAACGTTATTTTTTTTGAAATTTTTCACAAATTTCACTTTTTGCACAAGATTTGAAGGTGAAACTCTTCCGTTTTTTAGAAAAAATTCAGGTTTTTGGGAATATCTTTGGTTCTATCGGTCGTAGCGATCCGGGGCTGATCTTAAATGAAAGGCGATCTCATTTCCCATCGATTTATGGGGTTTAAGAAGAAAAATACCAATTTTTTCAAGTAATTTTAGGGCAAAAACTAATTTTCAAAAAATTACATATAAAGATTTGAAAAATTGGTTTTAATTTTTTTTTGAACTACTTCGATTGATGGAAAATGAGCTCACCTTTCATTTGAGATCAGCCCCAGATCGCTACGACCAATAAAACCAGAAATATCTTCGGGAAAGTGGATTTTATTCGATTTTCAAAAAGGAAACCCCTTCAAAAGTTGGTCAAGAAAGTAAATTTTTCCAAAAATTTAAAGAAAAAAACAAAATTTGACACATGTTTTCCCGTTATTTTTCATTATTTAAATTCGAGTGATTTTTAACTTTTTATTACATATTCTCATATATGTCGCCCCCTCCCTGCAGTTCCTCCACGTGATTTATCTATTTCATACACTCCGATAAATCCCAATTTTTCCTTAATCATCTATCTATTGGTCGTGATACCCTACTTGAGATAAGATATAAGCTGGGTAATGAATATTTTACTTCAATTTTTCGTATAATTTTTTCAATTAGAGGAATTCTTTGAGGGATTAGAATGGTAAAAAATGAAGGACAATTATGAAATTTTAAAATATTCCAATTTATTTATTTATAATACAGAAGTATTTACATTCTATCAAACCGAATAATCGTCGAAAAAGTTTACAAAAATTCGTATTACCATCACCAAGAATTTTCAATAAATTTTAATAAGCTTATAACAGACTTCGAATCGATGAATATTGAACAATTTCATTGTACTGTTAAATATAAATAGATATACATCACATGTAAAATGCTATAAGATGTGTCGCTCAAAGCGTCCAAGACGAATGCAGCCTAATAGTTGCCAGTTTTTTAAAATAGTAGGTGTAGTACTTTGATAATAGTGATAATATCTAGTGTAGTAATTTTAATCTCCTCTAAAAATACCTGCTTCGAAGTATTTAATGGGAACCTGAGATAAATTAATTCCAATATCCTCCGGATACATTTCTGATTCTAATTGATAAAAAGCACCATTTTCAAGATGATTCAATGGATTTTCGCTCAGGTCAAGCTCTGTTAGAATTCGCATGTTCTTCATAAAATCTTTCTTGACGCTTCTAATATGATTCCTCGTCAAATTGAGACTGTTTAATACCGGGATATCGAGAAATGATTCATTAATTTCTGAAATTAAATTATCACCTAAGTTAAGTTCTTCTACAGAACATTCTTCGAATATAGCTTTTGTAACAAATTCCTCCGTAATTTTATTCATTTCAAGGTTTATACTGTAAATAGTCCAATTAGAAAAGCTTCCTACTTCGATAGTATCGATCTGATTATGCCCAAGATCAAGATAATTCATGTCCATATTTTCAATTGAAAATATGTCTCTGGGAATTTTTTTAATTCTATTAAATGACAAGTCAACATTTTTCAATTTTTTCACATCTCTGAATAATCCAGATTTCAATTCACTGATTTGATTGAAGTCCATGTGAATGGTCTCAAGATTTTCTAGATTTTCAAATGCACCTGGCTCGATTGTTTCAATATGACTATCGGACAAATAAAGTTTCTTCATCTTTTTAAGGCCTTGGAATGTATTTGCAGATATTACTGGAAATGAATTACATGAAAGTTCTAGAAGTGTGATATTTGCCGGTAATGTTTCAACAAAAAGTAGATTATCCAGTCGATTTTTTTGAAGGATTAAGCCTTTTAAATTCATATTTTCAAAAGCATTATCTTCAATAATTGAGATAGCATTATTATCTAGCAAAATTCCCTTGATATTTCGATTATTCATTGTATTGTTTTTAATTATAGTAATGTTATTATAACCCAAATCAATGGAAGTTAGCTCTGATGGCAAATCATTTAATAACTCTGGTGTAATATCAGTTATTGTATTATTATATAACTTGAGTGTTGTAATGTCATTATTTTCTAATTTGTACCAATTACGTTCAAATTTTCGTATACCAAGATTACTCAAATCTAATCTTTTTACACGATAGCTGATGAAAATTACATTTAGTCTCATGCAATCACCTAGTGTCTCATTACCTTTAGATTCTTCAATGGATTTGACAAGACCGTCAACAGTCTTGCACAGTTTGATTTGACGATTCTCTTCCACTATTGATCGAGAATTGTAGAGTCGCCAATCGTTCGGGTGGCTTTTTTCATAATCAAATTGAACATTTACTGGTTCAGAGGGAAATATTTTATCTGCCCCGACGTATATGATTGCAGACACCGGTAGGCTCTGTAGGGACATCCCCTCTAGATATAGAGATTTCGTTATTGGATTCGATGATATATCCAAATATTTTAATTTTTCGAAGTCACCTGTATAAGTTGGGAAATAAGCGATTTTGTTGTGGCTCAACAATAATATTTCCAGATTCCTAAGAGATTGAATTGCATAAAACAGAGAATCATCCAAATTATTATGCGACAAATCTAAACTTTTCACGTTGCTCTCTTCTATGCTCAAGAATGCCTCGTATTCAAGTTTATGAATACTGCGATAGGATAAATTGATATGCGTGTAATTAGTCATTTCTACATGTATCAGAGTACCACTTTCAACTATTGACTCTTGTCTGCTACCATGGTCCTCTTCCTCCTTTGCTTTAGTCCAATCAGGGAGAGAGACCCCAAGAAGGAACATGAATAACCGAAATTTCATTGTTTTCATCGCGTGAACAAATCTGAAAAGCACATCAATCCAATTAAGGACGTTCAGATATAGGATTCTTTCTGATTTAGGGTCTTTTCTTGAAAAAAAAATTCCCTATTCCGTAGCAGCCCCAATAACATCATAATCCGGAGGTTAATTTCTTCCCTCCCCAGGTGTGTAATATACTAATTTTTCTGCTCAGGGTACTGGCAAAATGGTTTTCCAACTTCACTTCGTTCGGTGAGAAGCGCATATTTTCAGCTCCCTTGAGCACAAAAATACTTTACGCACCATGGGCGGATAAAAGATAATTTCGACGAAATTTCCTCGACCCTCGCTTCGCTCGGAAGGAAAATTTTGTTGTAATTCATTTTTTTCGCCCAAAGTGCATAATGTACTATATTTCTCGTAACTATTATCGAGGAGAATCCGAATTTATTGTCCATTCTTATTTCAAATAACAGCATTTTTATTTGCTCCATCGTTTTGGTTTCTGAACTAAGGAGAAATTCCCCTTACATTGAAGCTCTCTGCTACAAAAACTAGAGAGGAACATTAGTTCTTGTGTCTATCGTTCAAGAATTTTTGTCCGATATTTAGTTGAAAATAAGTATTATCCATTGATATAATTGAATAGAATTGAATGTTCGAGCGTAAGTTTTATACAATAAAGTATTGGATATAGATCAGGAAAGTGAACTGTTGAAATCGAATGAATCATAAATAAATTTCAGAATCTTACCTCGTATTATAGACTCGTTGATTCTGCTGTGGACAGATGAGTACTTATGATATTACCAGAAAATTTGCACAATATATATATTCCGATTGCTTCCATATTGTGTAATCTCCTTATCACCGTTCAAATATAAGTATAATAGCTGACCCAATCAGAAGGAAATTTTACGTAGACATGATGATTCCTCGTGTTTCTGGACGTCATACTAAGTAAGTACCTATGAAATCTTTTTTTATCATCATTTTTTCGAATAAGCTACATTAACATATTTTCAACTAACGTCACACAATCAATAAAGTCTCAGGAATTCAAACATTCGGTTTCATTAACCAGGGAGGAATTGATAGATTTCAGAGTAAAATACTTCCATTCTAGCGTTCTATTTGTCAAAATGTGGAAATATTCGTAAATGATTAACATACTGCTGACGTCAAGGAATAACTAGCTTCAAATTTCATAGGAAATTTTTCCTCAAGAGGTATCGAAAAATCTTGTATGTGTTGAATGTTCAAATCAACTCCCGAGTCGAAATTATTAGCTTACTTTGAACTTAGTTTAACTTAAAGAACTTAGTTCGGACTTATTGGGCTTAATAAACTTGAATTGGGATTACAAGGACTTGATCAGCTTGGTTTTAGCTTGGATGGACTTGGAATTCAATTTCAACTTATTTGTAACTTAATCATGGAGATTGCTCTAGCAGATTAGCAATCTGCATCGCTTCGGATGTCCTCCGAGAAACTCTTAGATTCAGAGGGTTTTCTCCATGGATGATTTAACTTATGGGTATGAGCCATAAATTGAGCAATATATATATGTATTTGTGTATATGTGAAAGGATATGTCGTTGCTTTTCTCAGCAGCCATTCAATATAGAAACTTAATTTCTTGCAGTATATCCATTCTCTCTGTTGTTCACTTCTCTCGGAATTCGAGCTCAATCCATAGAATAGTTTCCATAAAAAACGTGTCTTTCAAAAAAAAACGTTTTTTTGCAATAGCTCGATAATGACTTAACCGATATCGTCCAGATTATTGGAGATGAAGGATATATAATCCCACTCTAGGATTTTGGAGAAATCAGTTTCTGTTCTCTTCGATTGAACAATACTTCAGAGGCATAAAAATAATATTTAGCTGGCCAAATGTATGGTGCACGTATAGCAGATTAGGGGTAAAAGGAACTTTTCGAAGAATCAAGTAGGGTCATCCATGTCAAATCGACCTCTAGCTGGAATTGACCCCTTTAGATTTAGATGAAATTTGGTCAGAAGTTTTCATTCATCATATAATGAAGTTCTGCCAAAGGAAAAAAATGAAAATTTTTTTTCTCAAAAGTTATGCAACTTTCAAAAATTCACTTTTTGTCCTGTTTTTTACACTTATGTTTCAAAGATTTCGGAAACTATTATAATTACACTAATAATCTGAGCTAGGCTTTTAAGGGGATACTTGAGGCTACCAACAAAAAAAAAATTGAAATTTTTTTTCGAAAAATCGCTATTTTACAGAATTTGGAAATTTTAAATATCGTAAAAATGAAAGTCCGCCATTAAATTTTTTGCTCTTATTTTTTTCTGGAGTACTTCTAACTACTCTTAAGAGATCCTGGAATTTTTGAGATGGGGTATTGTTCCTTTCAAAAGATATGAATTTTTGAATAAAAAAAATAAAAAATTTTTCTTTTCTTTGGCACCCACTGAATAAAACAATGATAGATAAATAAATTTTTGGGCCTTGCAATTAAAAATAACGCGTGAATCTATCATTGTTTTATTCAGTGGGTGTCAAAGAAAATTTTTGCCGCAAAAAATTTAATGGCGGACTTTCATTTTTACGATTTTTGATAGTCTCCAGTATTCCCTTGAAAGCCTAGCTCAGATCATGAGTGTAATTATAATCGTTTCCGAAATCTTCGATACATACGTTTAAAAAACAGGATAAATAGTGAAATTTTGTAAGTTGCATAACTTTTGAAAAAAAAATTTTAATTTTTTTCCTTTGGCAGAATTTCATTATATGATAAACGTCGATGAATCATAATTAGAAAAAAAGTAGACATGTATGTGTGTGTATCTGTATTTACGACTTCACGACTCTCTATGACTTGGAGGAAGAAAGACAAACCCAGAGTGCAGGAACGTTCCATATTCGGTATAATAATGTCTTGGGGCTGAAAAACGTCAGTAACCGTGGTCGGGGCCGAATAACGATCGGTCATTCAATGGGAAATCACCCCGGATCATAATTTTCACTTGCATTTAGCAAGTTCGGACTCCATAGAAGACATTCTGAGGGACTTGGAGGAAGAAAGACAAATCCAGAGTACAGGAATGCTCCATATCCGGTATAATAATGTCTTGGGGCTGAAAAACGTCAGTTACCGTGGTCGGGGCCGAATAACGATTGCTCATTCAATGGGAAATCACCCCGGATCATAATTTCCACTCGCATTTGGCAAGTTCGGGTCCATAGGAGACATTCTGAGGGACTTGGAGGAAGGAAGACAAACCCAGAGTGCAGGAACGTTCCATATTCGGTATTATAATGTCTTGGGGCTGAAAAATGTCAGTTACCGTGGTCGGGGCCAAATAACGATTGGTCATTCAATGGGGAGTCACCCCGGATCATAATCTCCACTTGAATTTGGCAATTTCGGACTCCATAGAAGACATTCTGAGGGTTTTGGAGGAAGAAAGACAAACCCAGAATACAGGAATGCTCCATATACGGTATAACAATGCCTCAGGGCTGAAAAACGTCAGCTACAGCGGTCGGGGCTGACTACCGATTAGCCATTCAACGGGAAATCACCCCGGATCATAATTTCCATTTCCTCCAGGCCAGTTCGTACTCCATAGAAGGCATTCTCGGGGATTTGGAGGAAGAAAGACAAAACCAGAGTGCAGAACCAATAACCCAAGGACTAATTTAGATTTTAGACACATAGTTTGAGTGATTTGTTGAAATTATTCCATGAGAAATCGATAGATTTCTGTGGTATTTCAAACAAGGACTACTAAATGATCCCTGCTATTCGATGTTCTGGACCAGAATCTCAATAAGGTAAAAGGTAAGATTCTCCCAATTGGAATCCACGCAGAAAATTATGAAATTTTTAAGAATTTGTAGCTCATTTAAATTTTCATTTTTATAATTTTCTTCTGGAAAAAAAAAATACATGCATGTTCCGCCCGCAAGACAAGCGACGTGCGCTCGAAGCGCGGGGAACAGCCTAGTAGATGAAAGTTGATCGTCAATTTTAATTTCGGTCACTTTTTATGTCACTTTCATGATTTTTTATAATTTTATGGAATTACGAGGTCTATCTATCAGGGATTTATGGTATATTCCAGTTTTTCCCAATTTTTAATTAATTATTCCTTCATTATGTAAATTTATGTGATTTGTAACTTTTTATTATATATTTCTATATGCGTCGCTCCCTTCTGTAGTTCCTCCACGTGATTTGTCTATTTCGTACGCTCTGATAAACCCCAATTTTCTCTTACCCATCTATCTATTAGTCGTGATACCCTATTTGAGATAAGATATAAACTGGGGAATTAATATTTTACTTCAATTTTTCGTATAATTTTTCAATAAGAGGAATTTTTTGAGTGATTAGAACGGGTCTTTCAAAAAAACGTTTTTTTTTGTAATAGCTCGATAATGACTTGACTGATATCGTCCAAGTTATTAGAGATGAAAGGGTAATACCACTCTAGGATTTTGGAGAAATTAATTTCGGTTCTTTTCGATTAAACAATATTTCAGGGTCTAAAAATAATTTTTAGCTGGCCAAATGATAGTGCAGGTATAGCAGATTAGGGGTAAAATAAACTTTTTGAAGATTGAAGTACTTGCAAAACTTGAAAAGCGTTTTTATTGAAATTAATTTTTCTTTTACTCGGTGGGAACGCTGCGCGCAAATTGTCTGATGGATTGCTTTGAAATTTCAACTAGAGCTTTACAATCTCATTATCTGAAGAAGTACATAGCAGTTCTGATATTAAATGTAAATTTTTTTCTTCATGAACGTTTTGCTGAAAATTTTTATATTGAAAAAGTGAGAATTTTCCTAAACTTGTGCCATTTTTGCCGAAATTTATTTTCAAAAACCATAAATACTTCACAGAGTTTTAATTTTACCGACCGTGTATAGATTATTTCTATTATTTCGTGACATCTTTTTTCGCGGCAATTTCGGTCATATATAGGCGTTCGTTCATGAGAAATTCATCTGAACTTGAACGGAGAGAAGGCTCAAAGTGCTCGCGTATTTGAGCTTCTGACCTATTCAGGTTTGAGTAGTTGAAATCTCATATTATCGCGTAAAGATGGAAATTGAATTATTAAATAAATGAATTAAATTAAAGAATTAAATCGATTGAATTAATTAAAGCACTTTGAGCCTTCTCTCCATTTAAGTTCAGACGACTTTCTTATGAACGGACGCCTATATATGACCGAAATTGCCGCAATAAGTGATGTCACGAATTAATAAAAATAACCATACATGCTTCTTAAGCCAATAGTATGTACTTCTTGGAAAAATTCTTTTTTTACATTCTTCAATAAACCAGGAATGAAGAAACCCGATTCCCTTAACAATATCCTCAGGAAAAATCATCGAATCTTGGCCTTCTTTGCTGACTATGAAGTCGTACAATCCTTCACAATCAAAAATAGTAATATTTCGTTCTCAGAATGTTATTAATCTTCGCAGCTACTTCTGTTGCTATTGAGCAATGATTGAAAATATTGTGAATTTTCTTTCAAAGAACTCAGTTCATTCAAACGACTTGCGAGGAATTATAAACTGAGTGATAAGTGTTCTATCTCCATTTTATCTATAAATTTTTCAATGAGAGGAATTTTTTAAGGGATAAGGATGATTAAAATCATGAATACTCATAAAATATTGAAATGCTTTGATTTATTCATTTATTATACAGTAGTATTAGCATTCTGTTAATGCTAATAATTGTCAAAAAGTGTCACAAACATTCGTGTCAGCATCAATTGATACATTTTGTTTTTGTTTCTTCCTTTATTATGTTATTATAGTATATCTACAAATATATATAGAGATGCTTTAATAATGATGGCCGTCAATTACTCAATACAATCAACAATTCATTTAGTCTCTCATGAGCACTGTATAACTAATGAAATTTCTTTCCAAAATGAAGTTAATAATGATGGGATGTGTAGCGTTTGCCTATATTACGTACACTTGAACGCTAATTTAACTATTAATTAACAGTTCATGCCGAGAGATATAAAAGAGGGAATCAGTAGCAATCACTGTCGATTATTAATTATTGAATAAATTAATGCACTTCTCGCTGGAGTGTCAATTAATTGTTTTCGTAATTAACGCACTGTTCACTTTGACAGATCACGTCGGGGTCACCAATTTGAAGTGTAACTTATTATTAATTAATTAATTAACTCTTTAATTGCACTTCAATAATAGCTTTATTATATAATAGAAAATATATCTGTTAACAGAATAGGATATTCGATTCTCTCCAAAGTAGAGGGAGCAATCTAAAAGACGACTGTCTCGCGGCTCTGCTATCCTCGCACTGTCCCCACTCTCCTTCTCGGGGTGCTGGGACTCTTGAAGATCAGTTCACTGAACTGGAGCATTTTGGCGCGCAAACGGAATAATTCGCGCGGTTACGTAATATAGGCAAACGCTACAGATGTTCATCCCAATTTTTTTTATAAGTATAGTTCATTGATAATAAGAATAATGTATTTTTTTATTTTTTCTCGCCATGTATAACCTTTCGGTTTTTTACAATTTTTCTTTCCTTTCCCCACTCCCCGTGCGACTCCATGGATCGACTTCTTGCCATACTGCCCACATTTGCCGTGGACCAAGGGAAACCATGGAAAACCCTGATCAGTGCAGTCGGATTCGTACAGAGCCTTAATTTGCCTTATCTGTCACGCTGACGAGAAAGGCACACTAATTCTCTATAGTCACACCTACCGTATGGTTCAGTTTGTCATTCGAGTCTGTGTACGGCAAGCGGTCACCCATCCAAGTAGTAACCAGACGCAATGCTGCTTAACCCGGTAGATCCGCCGAGCCGTACACAGACCGAACAGCCAAACTGCCGGTGTTTAATAAGAATAATGTATAGTTTATTAGTTTGAAACATCTTTGAAAACCCCTGCTTCGATGTATTCAATAGGGACGCGAGATAAATTGATTTTAATACTTTCCAGACCCATTTCTGATTCTAATCGATGAAAAGCGCCATTCTCCAGATGATTCAATGGATTTTCGCTCAGGTCAACCTCTCTTAGGCGTTGCATATTCTTGATAACACCTTTCTTGACGCTTCTAATATGATTTTTCGTCAAGTTGAGATCGACGAGTGCCGGACTATCAAGGAATGATTCATTAATTTCCGAAATTAAATTAGCACCCAAGTTAAGAGTTCTTATTGAACTTCCTTCAAATACACCCTTAGTAACAGATTCCTCCGTAATTTTATTCATTTCAAGGTTTATATTGTCAATAGTCCAATTAGCGAAGCTTCCTACTTCAATAGTATCAATCTGATTATGGTCAAGACGAAGATCACTCATCTCCCTATCTCCAATTCTTGAGAATATGTCTCTGGGAATTTTTCTAATTTGATTAAAAGAAATGTCAAATTCTCTCAAATTCTTCACGTCCTTGAATAATCCAGATTTTATCTCACTGATTTGATTGGATGCCATGTGAAGCATATGGAGTCTTCCTAAATTGTCAAATGCTCCTGTCTCGATAGTTTTGATATGACACCCGGAAAGATAGAGGCCCTCCATCTCTTTAAGTCCTTGGAATGTATTTGCAGATACTATTGAGAATAAGTTATCTGAAAGTTGCAAATATCTCAGACTTGCCGGTAATGTCTTGACAAAAGCCAGGTCATCCAGACGATTTTTTTGAAGGAATAAGCCAGTTAAATTGGTATTTTCAAAGGCGCCATCTTCAATAGTTGAAATAACATTATTATCTAACATCATTAATTCGATATTCCTATTATGAATTGTATTGTTTCTAACTTCCTTGATGTTATTCCATTTCAAATTAATATAAGTTAATTTTGATGGCAAATTATTTAATAATTCTGGTGTAATATCTGTTATTGTATTATTAGATAATTTGAGTATCATGATATCATCACTTTCAAATTTGTACCAATTAGGTTCAAATTTTCGCAGTCCAAGATTACTCATATCTAATGTTTTCCTAAAACCACCTACGCTAATCACATTTATTTTCATGCAATCACCTAGTGTTACATTTTCTTTCAATTCTTCAACGGATTTGACGAGACCGTCCACAGTCTTACACAATTTGGCTTGAGAGTACTTGGTCAATTCTGGCCAAGTATTTTCTGGGTATTCCCAATCTTCCGCGCGACTTTTTCCGTAATCTAATGGAACACTCACTGGTCCAGAGGGAAAGATTTTATCTGCTCCAATGTATAGGATGGCGGAGGATGGTAGACCTGATACTAAACTCTTTTCCAGAATTAGAGATCTCGTTACTGGATTCGATGAGATATCCACATATTTCAAATTTTCGAGTTCAGTATAAGAATAATCGAGGGATGCAATCTTGTTGTGGCTCAAGAATATTTTTTCGAGATTAGAGAAATAAGATAACTCATCAATAGTAATTTTATCGAAATTATTATGTGATAAATCTATACTCTTCACATCTTCTTTTTCTATACCAGAAAATGCATAATACCCAAATTCATCAATTTCACGATGGGATAAATCTATATGAGTGGAATTGGTCATTACTATTTGCATCACAGTGCCATCTTCAACAACTGAGTCTTCTCTCCTACGATGGTGTCTTCTTCTTTTTGCTGTCGTCCAATCAGGAAGACAGACCCCAAGAAGTAAAATGAGTAACAAAAATTTCATTGTTTTCATGACGCGAACAAATCTGAAAGTACATCAATCCAATTAAAGAAGTTCATGTGTATACCATGCTGGTCGAGAATTTCAACTCTGAGGCATGAAATTTCACTTGAATGAATTATCAATGCATCTACTGTCTAGTTACTGAGAAAACGGTTTGTAAAAATACATAATTTGGAGTGCTTATTCATAGGCTCTCAGCAGAATCACTCTACTGCCGACGATTTGCATTTTAAAAAATCAATCCACCCAATAGTTTGCAACCAAAAATGAATTTAATAAAATTTTAAACGTGTGCAGAAGAATGATTCCGTTTCTAAGCCTCGTTACCGGCCAAGTTAATTGTACTATACTTTTCATTGTTATCGGTTTTTTGCTGATGAAAAAAACTATTTCTTTTTTTTTTTGACTAACCAGTTACGCGTGAACCTTGTGAATATCATCGTAATTATTGAAAAGTTAATAAATTATTTATTTCTCGTAGCTATCATTGAGGAGAATCCAAATTTATTCTCCATTCTCATTATTTCTCATTTCAAATAACAGATTTTTTTTCCTCCATCGTCTTCGCCTCTGAACTGAGGAAAATCCCCTTACAATGAAACTCTCCGCTACAAGAACTATAGAGGAACATTAGTTCTTGTGTCTATCGTTCAAGAATTTTTTTTTTATTGTTCAAGAATTTTCGTCCAAATATTTCATCGAAAATAACTATTATTCATTGATATAATTGAATACTCGAACATGAGTTTCGTAAAATGAAATATTGGGTATAGATCAAAAAAGTGAAGTGCCACCGAGTTCTTCATGAAATTATTAAATTGGATAAATTTTGAATAAATTTCAAAATCTTACCTCGTATTTCAGAGTCGTTGATTCTGCCGTGGATAGATAAGATTTTTTGATACTAACAGGAAATTTAGGGTATATATACCTCAACTGCTTACATATTTTTCAATCTCTTTATCAACGTTTAAGTATAGGTATAAGAGGGGACCCAATCAAATTAATTTTTGACGCGGAAATGAAGTCGAATCTCATATTTTCCGTGTTATACTCAGTAAATACCTATGAAATCTTTTTTTTTATCATCATTTTTTTAGATGAGCTACACTAACATGTTTTCAACCAAAGTTACATACTCACTAAAGTCTCAGTAATTCAAACATTTGTCTTCATCAACCGGAAAGTAATTGATAGAGACTAAAGAAAAATAACTATATTTTCATCGTTCAATTTTTCAAAATGTGGAAATATTTGTAGATGATTAGCATACTGCTGGAGTCGAGGTCTTACCAGCTTCGAATATCACCAAAAAATTTTCTTAAGCGGTAACGACAATTCTTGTATGTGTTGAATGTTCAAATCAACTATTTAGCGATATTTTGCTTCCAAATGGTTGCTTCATAATTGCAACTTTTATCGAATTCGAGTTTTCCTCTGAATATGACGTAACATGATCCAAAATTTCAATAAATCATAGTAGGGGAAAATGTCCGTATACATATGAAGGGGACCGGGACAAAGTGGAGTACCCAAAAAAAATGGAAATTTTATGAAAAGTTGAGATTTTTTTTTCCAGTATTTGATCAATCTGTTCAAAAGAAAACAAAAAATGACGTTTTCCTTTTTTTTTGTAATTGAGATGAACTTTGCTAATTTTGCAAAACGTGCAAATGTTTTGACGTTTTTTCTCAGCTTCGTGTGTTCCTAAACACCCTGTAGATTTTGAAGCCGATCGGTTGGACCGTTTTTTCCCCGGAAGATCGAAGTTTTAGTAAAAATTGAAGGAATGCTCTTTTGTTCCTTAAACATCAATTAATGATGATAAAGACCAGAGATGTTTTTTTCGTTATTTTTCCGTGATTCTTCATCTGTGGATGGGGTGAATGCGTGGGCGAGAGCGAGCGAGGGAGCATGTGAAATTCCACGAGCGCTCCATAAGAAATCATGGAAAAAAAAATCTCCCGTCTTAATCATCATTGATGTTTAAGGAACAAAAAAGTGTTCCTTCAATTTTCGCTGCAATTTTGACCATTCGGGAAAAAAAACTAATCAACCGATTAACTTCAAAATTCACAGGGTGTTTAGGAACATATTGAAACAGGAGAAAACGCTAATCATCAGTATTTTTGGCAATATTTGCAGCTCGATTTTCAAAAAAAAAAAACTTCATTTTTCGGTAGTTTTTGAAACCAATTTTAAGAATGAAAGAATTCTTTTTTTCGACAAAAAAGCACAAGACACTTACAGAACACTGGTTCAAGTTGACGAGAGCCACCATCCGTTCGCTGTGCGATCAGTAGTTCACCAGATATTGCTGATTAGAGACAAAAGTGTCCTTCGTTCTACTGCCGATATCTCGATAACAAATGGTCATAGAGAGATAAAAAACAATGAAATCAAAGTTAAACGACCCTAACACGGGTTAAGTCGAAATGTTTTTTTGGAGACCGTGCATCATTTTGGAAAATCAAAATAAAATAAAAAAATTTCTTTACTTTTATTCCTTTTTCGAGCCATGAATAATACCAAAAATATTATGAAAATTAACACTGGATCAGACTGCTTGAAAAGAAAAAAAAGCCCCAAAAACTAGGTACAGAGCTTTGCCCTAGTCTATGTGTATATGTAACGGGACATGTCGTTGCTTTTCTCAGCAGCCATGCAATATAGAATCTTAATTTTTCGCAGTATATCCATTCTCTCTGTTGTTCACTCTTCTCGAAATTGGAGCTCAGTCCATAGAATCGTTTCCATAAAAAACATGTCTTTAAAAAGAAACGTTTTTTTTTGCAATAGCTTGATAATGATTTGATCGATATCGTTCAGATTATTGGAGATGAAGGGGTAATACCACTTGAGGATTTTGAAGAAATCAATTTTTGTTCTTTTCGATTAAACAATATTCCAGGGTCATAAAAGTAATATTTAGCTGGCCAAATGTATGGTGCAGGTATAGCAGATTAGGGGTGAAAGAAACTTTTCGAAGATTCAAGTACTTAAAAAACTTGAAAAGCGTTTTTATTGAAATTAATTTTTTTTTACTGATTGGAAAAGCTGCGCGTAAATCATTTGATGGATTGCTTTGAAATTTCAACTGTGGCTCTACAATCTCATTATCTCAAGAAGTACATAGCAGTTCTGATATTGAATCTAAATTTTTTTCTTCATCAACGTTTTGCTGAAAATTTTTATATTGAAAAAGTGAGAATTTTCCTAAACTCGTGCCATTTTTGCCGAATTTGATTTTCAAAAACCATACATAGTTTACAGAGTTTTAATTTTACCGACCGTGTATAGATTATTTTTATTATTTCGTGACATCACTTTTTGCGGCAATTTCGGTCATATATAGGCGTTCGTTCATGAGAAATTCATCTGAACTTGAATGGAGAGGAGGCTCAAAGTGCTCGCGTATTTGAGCTTCTGACCTATTCAGGTTTGAGTAGTTGAAATCTCATATTATCGCGTAAAGATGGAAATTGAATTATTAAATAAATGAATTAAATTAAAGAATTAAATCAATTGAATTAATTAACGCACTTTGAGCCTTCTCTCCATTTAAGTTCAGACGACTTTCTTCTGAATGGACGCTTATATATGACCGAAATTGCCGCAAAAAGTGATGTCACGAATTGATAAAAATAACCATACATGCTTCTTAAGCCAATAGTATGTACTTCTTGGGAATATTCTTTTTTTTTCACTCATTTACTCTTATACTTTCGGAGTTACACGTCCACCCATGGAGATATGAAAAAGAAACTGTTCTTGAACACTGGATCTGTTGTCACCCTTTTGTATGGAAAATGGAATGAAATTTTTTTTTTCATTCTTCAATAAACCAGGAAAGAAGAAACCCGATTCCCTTAACAATATCCTCAAGAAAAATCATCGAATTTTGGCCTTCTTTGCTGACTATGAAGTCGTACAATCCTTCACAATCAAAAATAGTAATATTCCGTTCTCAGAAAGTTATTAATCTTCGCAGCTACTTCTGTTGCTATTGAGCAATGATTGAGAATATTGTGAATTTTCTTTCAGAGAACTCAGTTCATTCAAACGACTTGAGAGGAATTATAAACAGAGTGATGAGTGTTCTATCTCCATTTCATCTATAAATTTCTCAATGAGAAGAATTTTTCAAGGGATGAGGATGATGAAAATCATGAATACTCATGAAATTTTGAAATGCTTTGATTTATTCATTTATTATACAGTAGTATTAGCATTCTGTAAATGCTAATAATTGTCGAAAAGTGTCACAAACATTCGTGTCAGCATCAATTGATACATTTTGTTTTTGTTTCTTCCTTTATTATGTTATTATAGTATATCTACAAATATATATAGAGATGCTTTAATAATGATGGCCGTCAATTACTCAATACAATCAACAATTCATTTAGTCCTTCATGAGCACTGTATAACCAATGAAATTTCTTTCCAAAATGAAGTTAATAATGATGGGATGTTCATCCCAATTTTTTTATGAGTATAGCTCATTGATAATAAGAATAATGTATTTTTTTATTTTTTCTAGCCATGTATAACCTTTCGGATTTTTACAATTTTTCTTTCCTTTCCCCACTCCCCGTGCGACTCCATGGATCGACTTTTCGCCATACTGCCCGCATTTGCCGTGGACCAAGGGAAACCATGGAAAACCCTGATCAGTGCAGTCGGATTCGTACAGAGCCTTAATGTGCCTTTTCTGTCACGCTGACGAAAAAGGCACACTAATTCTCTATTGAAAAAAATAAAAAAATAAAAAAAATAAAAAATTCTCTATTGTCACACCTACCGTACGGTTCAGTTTGTCATTCGAATCTGTGTACGGCAAGCGGTCACCCATCCAAGTAGTAACCAGACGCAATGCTGCTTAACCCGGTAGATCCGCCGAGCCGTACACAGACTGAACAGCCAAACTGCCGGTGTTTAATAAGAATAATGTATAGTTTATTAGTTTGAAACATCTTTGAAAACCCCTGCTTCGATGTATTCAATAGGGACGCGAGATAAATTGATTTTAATACTTTCCGGAGCCATTTCTGATTGTAATCGATGAAAAGCGCCATTCTCCAGATGATTCAATGGATTTTCGCTCAGGTCAAGCTCTCTTAGGCGTTGCATATTCTTGATAACACCTTTCTTGACGCTTCTAATATGATTTTTCGTCAAGTTGAGATCGTCGAGTGCCGGACTATCAAGGAATGATTCATTAATTTCCGAAATTAAATTAGCACCCAAGTTGAGAGTTCCTATTGAACTTCCTTCAAATACACCCTTAGTAACTGATTCCTCCGTAATTTTATTCATTTCAAGGTTTATATTGTCAATGGTCCAATTAGCGAAGCTTCCTACTTCAATAGTATCGATCTGATTATGGTCAAGACGAAGATCACTCATTTCCCTATCTCTAATTCCTGAGAATATGTCTCTGGGAATTTTTCTAATTTGATTAAAAGAAATGTCAAATTCTCTCAAATTCTTCACGTCCTTGAATAATCCAGATTTTATCTCACTGATTTGATTGGATGCCATGTGAAGCATATGGAGTCTTCCTAAATTGTCAAATGCTCCTGTCTCGATAGTTTTGATATGACACCCGGAAAGATAGAGGCCCTCCATCTCTTTGAGTCCTTGGAATGTATTTGCAGATACTATTGAGAATAAGTTATATGAAAGTAGCAAATATTTCAGACTTGCCGGTAATGTCTTGACAAAAGCCAGGTCATCCAGACGATTTTTTTGAAGGAATAAGCCAGTTAAATTGGTATTTTCAAAGGCGCCATCTTCAATAGTTGAAATAACATTATTATCTAACCTCATAAATTTGATATTCCTATTATGAATTGTATGGTTCCTAATTTCCTTGATGTTATTCCATCTCAAATCAATGTTAGTTAATTTTGATGGCAAATCATTTAATAATTCTGGTGTAATATCTGTTATTGTATTATTAGATAATTTGAGTGTCGTGATGTCATCACTTTCAAATTTGTACCAATCAGGTTCAAATTTACGCAGTCCAAGATTACTCATATCTAATGTTTTCATAAAACTACCTACGCTAATCACATTTATTTTCATGCAATCACCTAGTGTTACATTTTCTTTCAATTCTTCAACGGATTTGACGAGACCGTCCACAGTCTTACACAATTTGGCTTGAGAGTACTTGGTCAATTGTGGCCGAGTATTTTCTGGGTATTCCCAATCTTCCGCGCGACTTTGTCCGTAATCTAATGGAACACTCACTGGTTCAGAGGGAAAAATTTTATCTGCTCCAATGTATAGGATGGCGGAGGAAGGTAGACCTGATACTAAATTCTTTTCCAGGATTAGAGATTTTGTTATTGGATTCGATGAGATATCCACATATTTCAAATTTTCGAGTTCAGTATAAGAACGACCGAGGGATGCGATCTTGTTGTGGCTCAAGAATATTTTTTCGATATTAGAGAAAAAAGAAAAATGAGAAATAGTAAATTTATCGAAATTATCATGTGATAAATCTATACTCTTCACATCTTCTTTTTCTATACCAGAAAATGCATAATCCCCAAATTCATCAATTTTGCGATGGGATAAATCTATATGAGTGGAATTGGTCATTACTATTTGCATCACAGTGCCATCTTCAATAACCGAGTCTTCTCTTCTACGACGGTGTCTTCTTCTTTCTGCTGTTGTCCAATCAGGAAGACAGACTCCAAGAAGTAAAATGAGTAACAAAAATTTCATTGTTTTCATGACGTGAACAAATCTGAAAGTACATCAATCCAATTAAAGAAGTTCATGTGTATGCCATGTTGGTCGAGAATTTCAACTCTGAGGCATGAAATTTCACTTGAATGAATTATCAATGCATCTACTGTCTAGTTACTGAGAAAACAGTTTGTAAAAATACATAATTTGGAGTGCTTATTCATAGGCTCTCAACAGAATCACTCTACTGCCGACGATTTGCATTTTAAAAAATCAATCCACCCAATAGTTTGCAACCAAAAATTAATTTAATAAAATTTTAAACGTATACAGAAGAATGATTCCGTTTCTAAGCCTCGTTACCGGCCAAGTTAATTGTACTATACTTTTCATTGTTATCGGTTTTTTGCTGATGAAAAAAACTATTTCTTTTTTTTTTTTTTGACTAACCAGTTACGCGTGAACCTTGTGAATATCATCGTAATTATTAAAAAGTTAATAAATTATTTATTTCTCGTAGATATCATTGAGGAGAATCCAAATTTATTCTCCATTCTCATTATTTCTCATTTCAAATAACAGATTTTTTTGCCTCCATCGTCTTCGCCTCTGAACTGAGGAAAATCCCCTTACAATGGAACTCTCCGCTACAAGAACTATAGAAGAACATTAGTTCTTGTGTCTATCGTTCAAGAATTTTTTTTTTATTGTTCAAGAATTTTCGTCCAAATATTTCATCGAAAATAACTATTATTCATTGATATAATTGAATACTCGAACATGAGTTTCGTGAAATGAAATATTGGGTATAGATCAAAAAAGTGAACTGCCACCGAGTTCTTCATGAAATTATTAAATTGGATAAATTTTGAATAAATTTCAAAATCTTACCTCGTATTTCAGAGTCGTTGATTCTGCCGTGGATAGATAAGATTTTTTGATACTAACAGGAAATTTAGGGTATATATACCTCAACTGCTTACATATTTTTCAATCTCTTTATCAACGTTTAAGTATAGGTATAAGAGGGGACCCAATCAAATTAATTTTTGACGCGGAAATGAAGTCGAATCTCATATTTTCCGTGTTATACTCAGTAAATACCTATGAAATCTTTTTTTTTATCATCATTTTTTTAGATGAGCTACACTAACATGTTTTCAACCAAAGTTACATACTCACTAAAGTCTCAGTAATTCAAACATTTGTCTTCATCAACCGGGAAGTAATTGATAGAGACTAAAGAAAAATAACTATATTTTCATCGTTCAATTTTTCAAAATGTGGAAATATTTGTAGATGATTAGCATACTGCTGGAGTCGAGGTCTTACCAGCTTCGAATATCACCAACAAATTTTCTTAAGCGGTAACGACAATTCTTGTATGTGTTGAATGTTCAAATCAACTATTTAGCGATATTTTGCTTCCAAATGGTTGCTTCATAATTGCAACTTTTATCGAATTCGAGTTTTCCTCTGAATATGACGTAACATGATCCAAAATTCCAATAAATCATAGTAGGGGAAAATGTCCGTATACATATGGAAGGGACCGGGACAAAGTGGGGTACCCAAAAAAAATGGAAATTTTATAAAAAGTTGAGATTTTTTTTTTCCAGTATTTGATCAATCTGTTCAAAAGAAAACAAAAAATGACGTTTTCCTTTTTTTTTTTGTAATTGAGATGAACTTCGCTAATTTTGCAAAACGTGCAAATGTTTTGACGTTTTTTCTCAGCTTCATGTGTTCCTAAACACCCTGTAGATTTTGAAGCCGATCGGTTGGACCGTTTTTTCCCCGGAAGATCGAAGTTTTACTAAAAATTGAAGGAATGCTCTTTTGTTCCTTAAACATCAATTAATGATGATAAAGACCAGAGATGTTTTTTTCGTTATTTTTCCGTGATTCTTCATCTGTGGATGGGGTGAATGCGTGGGCGAGAGCGAGCGAGGGAGCATGTG
This sequence comes from Aleiodes leptofemur, assembly GCA_963942555.1. Taxonomy (NCBI): domain Eukaryota; kingdom Metazoa; phylum Arthropoda; class Insecta; order Hymenoptera; family Braconidae; genus Aleiodes; species Aleiodes leptofemur. The sequence goes on from OZ012616.1 coordinate 4,755,435, forward strand.
AAATTCCACGAGCGCTCCATAAGAAATCATGGAAAAAAAAATCTCCCGTCTTAATCATCATTGATGTTTAAGGAACAAAAAAGTGTTCCTTCAATTTTCGCTGCAATTTTGACCATTCGGGAAAAAAAACTAACCAACCGATTAACTTCAAAATTCACAGGGTGTTCAGGAACATATTGAAACAGGAGAAAACGCTAAAACATCAGTATTTTTGGCAATATTTGCAGCTCGATTTTCAAAAAAACAAAAAAACTTCATTTTTCGGTACTTTTTGAAACCAATTTTAAGAATGAAAATTTTTTTATTTTCGACAAGAAAGCACAAGACACTTACAGAACACTGATTCAAGTTGACGAAACCCACCATCCGTTCGCAGTGCGATCAGTAGTTCACCAGATATTGCTGATTGAAGACAAAAGTGTCCTTCGTTCTACTGCCAATATCTCGATAACAAATGGTCGTAGAGAGATAAAAAACAATGAAATCAAAGTTAAACGACCCTAACACGGGTTAAGTCGAATTTTTTTTTTGGAGACCGTGCATAATTTTGGAAAATCAAAATTTAAAAAAAAAAATTTCTTTCCTTTCATTCTTTTTTCGAGCCATGAATAATGCCCAAAATATCATGAGAATAGACACTGGATCAGACTGCTTGAGAAGAAAAAAAAGCCACAAAGACTAGGTACTCCGCTTTGCCCCAGTTCCCCTATGTATGTGTGTATATGTAACGGGACATGTCATTGCTTTTCTCAGCAGCCATGCAATATAGAAACTTAATTTTTTGGAGTATATCCATTCTCTCCGTTGTTCACTCTTCTCGAAATTGGAGCTCAATCCATAGAATCGTTTCCATAAAAAACATGTCTTTAAAAAAAAAACGTTTTTTTTTGCAATAGCTTGATAATGATTTGATCGATATCGTTCAGATTATTGGAGATGAAGGGGTAATACCACTCTAGGATTTAGGAGAAAACAATTGCTGTTCTTTTCGATTAAACAATACTTCAGGGTCATAAAAATAATATTTAGCTGGCCGAATGTATAGTGCAGGTATAGCAGATTAGGGGTAAAAGAAACGTTTCGAAGATTCAAGTACTTAGAGAACTCGAAAAGCGTTTTTCTTGAATTAAATTTTTTTTACTGGGCGGAAACGTACCTCGAAAACTTTTGATGGATCTCGAGTCGAAAAATAAGTCGTCGCAAAATGTAGTTCTGACTTCCTCGACGACATTTTCTTTTGTTCTCCGACCTTTTTCCATGTCTTTATTTAACGTTTTCCGACATCAAAGACTTCAACAATTTTGAAGGGAGTCGAAAAATTTCAAGAAGTCGTCCGCTATCGTCGTTTTACCTTTTTTTGCGACGTTATACAACACCAAAATGAAGATTCGAAACGACAACTGGATAGAAACGTCATAAGTAATCGCCTTAGAGTTAAAGGGGCGTGTGTGATGTGTAGAAGCATAGCACTTATGCCCCTTCGTTTCCAAGGCGACGATATCTAAGTGATTGAGGTACTTTTTTCAGGATATCTTCCATTTTCTAACGAAAGATTAATCAATTTGCCTCCTTAGGGTCCTGAACTTTCTCGACTTAAATGGAAATTGTCATTCCGGATGAGTTTCAATGGAAAAACCCGGTAGAAGTCGAGATTGGACCCCTGCGCAGGATTTTTTATAATAGTTTTTCAATTTTTTTTTTACTGACAGGTGGCTTTTGAAGGATAAGAAACATAAACAGTACCGAAATATGGAAATGCTCCGATTTATTAATTTTTTATACAGTTATATTGGCATTCTGATAATTCTTAAGAAGCCTGATCATTCTGACGAAGTCTCACAAATATTTCAACGTTTTCAGAAAAATTAAATGAGTTTTGTACAGGATTATTTTATTATGTTAACAGTTCATGGATGGTGGAATGCTCCAATAATAATGATAGCAGATTATTCAATATAATTAATCATTTATTTAGTCTCTATGGGCACTGTATAAATGATTAAATTTTTTTCTGGAATGAAATTAATAATAATGGGGTATTCGCCCATTTTTTTTTACAAGCATAATACATTGATAACAAGAATAATGTATAGTTTATTGGTCTGAAACTTCTGCAAAAACCCCTGCTTTGATATATTCAATGGGGACGCGAGATAAATTGATTTTAAAATTGTACGCATACATTTTAGTTCGTAATCGATGGAAAACACCATTCTCGAGGTGATGCAATGGGTTTTCACTCAGGTCAAGCTCTTCTAGGCGTGACATATTCTTAATAACTCCTCCCTTGATGCTTCTTACATGATTTCTCGCCAAATTGAGATTGTAGAGTTCTGGAATATCAAGAAATGATTCATTAATTTCTGAAATTAAATTACTACTCAAGTCAAGATTTCCTATTGAACTTCCTTCGAATACACCCTTTGTAACAGATTTTTCTGTAATTTGATTGCTTTCGAGGGTTATCCTGTATATTGTCCAGTTCGAGAAGCTTCCTACTTCGATAGTATCGATCTCATTATGGTCAAGACGAAGTTCACCCATATCCGTATTGCTCATTCCTGCAAATATGTCTCTGGCAATTTTTTTGATTCTATTGAAAGATAAATCAATTGTGGACAATCGCCTCACACCCGCGAATAAGCGAGGTTTCAATTCATTAATGTGATTAAACTGCAAGTGAATCTTATGAAGATTTTCTAGATTTTCAAATGTTCCTGGCTCGATTCTTTCAATACGACATCCGGCAAGATGGATCAACTGTATCTCTTTCAGGCCTTGGAATGTATTTGCAGGTATTACTGGGAAAAAATTATGTGAGAGTTCCAAAAATGTCAGATTCACCGGTAATGTCTTGACAAAATCCAGATCATCCAGACGATTTCTTTGAAGGAGTAAGCCAATTAAATTGGTATTTACAAAGGCACCATCTTCAATAGTTGAGATATTATTATTATCGAGCATCATTATCTCGATATTTCTATTATGAATTGTATTGTTTCGAATTATATTGATGTTATTCCTTCTCAAATCAATGATAGTTAACTTCGATGGTAAATCATTCAATAACTCTGGTGTAATATCATCTATTGTATTATTATATAACCTGAGTCTCATGATGTCATTACTTTTCAATTTGTACCAGTTACGTTCGAATTGTTTCAGCCCAAGATTACTCAAATCTAATACACTATTTCTGGAAATTACATTTGCTCTCATACAATCACCTAGTGTCTCATTGTCTTTCATTTCTTCAACGGATTTAACAAGACCGTCAACAGTCTTACACAATTTGATTTTAAGGTTTTTTTTCAATCTCGACAAAGTATTGTCTGGTAACTGCCAATCTTCCGGGCGATTTTTTTCGTAATCAAATGAAACACTTACTGGTTCAGAGGGAAAGATTTTATTTGCCCCAATGTATATGATGGCGGACACTGGTAGACTCCATACCAAATGCTCATCCAGAATCAGAGATTTCGTTATTGGATTTGATGAAATGTCTACGTATTTCAAATTTATGTAGGAATTGTAAGAAGGCTCGAAGGAAGCAATTTCGTTGTGGCTCAACAATAATATTTCAAGATTAGGCAAAGCAAAATCAGAAGACTCAAATTTATCTAAATAGTTATGGGACAGATCTAAACTCTTCACGTTTTCTCGATTTATGTCAAGGAATGCATAATCTCCAAAGCCCTGGATTCTGCGATGGGATAAATCGATATGAGTGGAATTAGTCATTACTATCCGTCTCACAATGCCGTATTTAACTTTTGAATCTTGTTCGCTCCGATAATACTCCCACGCTGCTGTCCAATGGGGGAGGCAGACCCCAAGAAGTGAAATGAATATCCAGAAATTCATTGTTTTCATGAACGAATCTGAAAGTTCATCAATCGAATAAAGTAAATTCACACGTACATAATGTTAATTGAAAATTTCCACTATGAGGCTTGAAATTTTACTTGGGTATAGAAAAATATACCATACATCTATTTTCTGAATTATTAATGCATCTATTGTCTAGTTATTGAGGAAAAAAAATCGTAAAGTATTTAATTTCAAATGCTTATACATAGGCTCTCATGGGAGAACCACTCTACTGCTGACGATTTGTATTTTTTAAAGATTAATCTAACCAATAGTTTACAATCAAAAGAATATAATAAAATTCGATAACTATACAGAAGAATGATTCCGTCTCAAACCCTCGTTACCAGCCAAGTTGAGTCTACTGTATTCTTTATAATTAAAATCATCAATTTTTATCGGTTTTTCACTGAGAAAAATAATTATGTTGCTTTTTTGGACCAATGAGCTATGCGTGAACCTCGTGAATATCATCGTAATTCTTAAAAAATTGATAAATTATTAATTTCTCGTAACTGTTATCGAAGTGAATCCAAATTCATTATCCAGTCTCATTGTTTATCATTTCAAATAACAGCATTTTTTTACTCTATCGTTTTCGAATCTGAACTGAGGAGAATCTCCTTATAATGAATCTTTTCGCTACAAAAACTAGAGAGGAACATTAGTCCGTGTGCCTTTCATTCAAGAATTTTCGTCCAAATGTTTCATCAAAAATAACTATTATTCATTGATATAATTGAATGCTCGAACATAAGTTTCATAAAATGAAATATTGGGTATAGGTCAAGAAAGCAAACTGCCACCGAGTTCTCTATAAAATTATTAAATTGGATAAATTATGAATAAATTTCAAAATCTTACCTCGTATTATAGACTCGTTGATTCTGCCGTGGACAGATGAGAACTTTTGATATTAACAGAAAATTTAGGGTATATATACCTCGACTACTTTCATATTTTTAATCTCTTTATCGCCGTTCAAGTATAAGTATAAGAGGGGACCCAATCAAATTAATTTTTGACGCGGAAATAAAGTTGAATCTCATATTTTCGGTGTTATACTAAGTAAATATCTATGAAATCTTTTTTTTTTATCATCATTTTTTTCCATAAGCTACATCAACATGTTTTCGGCCAACGTTACGTGATCACTGAAGTCTCAGGGATTCAAACATTTGTTATCATCAACCAGGAAGTTATTGATAGAGACGAGATAAAAATAAACCTATTTTCATCGTACCACTTTTCGAAATGTGAAAATATTGGTAGATGATTAGCATACACCAAGAGAATTTTTCGGTGTCTAGAACTAAAAAATATAGTAGAAAAAGGCCTTGACTATAATCATATAGTTAGTAAATATTGTCATCAGAAATATAAATTTTTTATTCTGAAAATGAATTTTTGCTTCAAGTATAATTATCAGATAGTAGACATGAGTATCAACTGTTGGTTTTCGTTATGTGAAATTTGATTTTCATAGCTGCAATACAAAATTAGTCATGATACCCAAAAGAAGACAATTTATAATTATTTCCTTTTTTTATAACTTTCAAAGTTTTTTACAATTTCGTTTCTGCTAGGAAACTCTTCAGAAAAATCGGATATTAATGACAAGTTTACACAGATAGCATTTTTATTTACTCAATCATGAGTAAATCACATATGATTTAATCGATTCTGTTCTATTGCAGTCGAGCAATACTTCATAAAGTGTGGGTTATGATATGGAAATGGCTAACAGAACTAAAATATAATGATGCATATGTTGTGCGTCTTCATTCAATGCAGTGATCTCAAATAGTAATCCTAACATTATAATTCTGGGCGTGATAACTAGTTCGAAATAGTTGATTTTGACCTTGACTATAAGCAGATAGTCAGAGCGGTATGAAAAAATTCCCTCAGTGTACTGCTGGAGTCAAGGTCTTACCAGCTTCGAATGACACAAATTCCTTTTTTAAGAGGTATCGAAAATTCTTGTATGTGTTGAATTTTCAAATCAGCTGTTTAGCGATATATCATATTTTCCGAATGGAAGCTTTGTAATTGCAACTTTCATCGAATTCGAGTTTTCCTTGGAATACGACTTAATATAGTCCAAAATTTCAAGAAACCATCATAGAGAAGAATGTCCCTATCCGCATGGAAAAAATATATGCCAAAAATATATGTTAGAATATATTCGTAAAATATAACGAATGTGAGTGGTATTTATGTGCTTATCATTATTCTATATGTAGCATCTATTTATTCAATCTTCAAAAAGGATGTTTTTGGCCACTTATATATATGCGGGAAAACATTTAAAATATATGCAATTCTACAGGTCACATAGGAAACTTTTGTGTCACATATATTCCTGCTTACATATGCAGTATATAGAGCTGATATGCAATATATATATATATATATATATATATATATATATATATATTGAATATACTCTACACTGTTGGCCGCACATATGTTTCTTATGGCTCACATATATTGAAAATATATTTACGCATAAAATTATATTTGGCTGGCCAAATGTATGGTACGGGTATAGCAGATTAGGGGTAAAAGAAACTTTTCGAAGATTCAAGTACTTACAAAATTCGAAAAGCATTTTTCTTGAAATTAATTTATTATACTGGGCGGAAATGCTGCTCGAAAACATTTAATGGATTGCTTTGAAATTTCAACTGTAGCTTCACAGTCTCATTATCTGAAAAAGTACATAGCAGTTCTGATATTAAATGTAATTTTTTTTTCTCATGAACCATTTGCTGCAAATTTTTAGATTGAAGAAGTGAGAATTTTTTCAAACTCGTGCCATTTTTGCCCAAATTGATTTTCAAAAACCATACATACTTCTTTAGCCAATAACATGTACTTCATGGAAAAATCCATTTTTTTTCACTCACTTAATCTTATATTTTCGGAGTTACACGTCCGCCCATGGAGATATGAAAAAGGAGCTGCTCTTGAAGACTGGATCTGTCGTCATTTTGTATGAAAAATGGAATAAAAATTTTTTTTTACATTCTTCAATATGTCTCCAATAAACCAGGAAAAAAGAAACCCGATTCCTTTAACAATATCCTCAAGAAAAATCATCGAATTTCGGCCTTCTTTGCTGACTATCAAGTCGTATTACCCTTGAAGATCAAAAATAGCTATATTTCGTTCTCAGAATGTTGTAAATCTTCGCGGCTACTCCTTTTGTTATTGAGCATTAATTGAAAATTTTGGAGATTTTTTTTCAGAGAACTCAGTTTATTCAAACGACTTGATATAAAATATAATAGGGTGATAAGTGTTCTTTCTCCATTTTGTCCATGAATTTTTCAATGAGAGGAATTTTTCAAGGGATAAGAATGATGTAAATCATGAATAGTCATAAAATTTTGAAATGCTTTGATTGATTCATTTATTATACAGAAGTTTCAGCATTCTGTTGGTTTAGCACTAATAATTGTCAAAAAGTCTCACAAACATTCGTGTCAGCATCAATTGGTGAATTTCGTTATTGTTTTTTCTTTCATTGTGTTACTAGATATGTTTGGTGATGCCTTAATAACCATGGCCGTCGATTGCTCAATATAATTAACAATTTATTTAGTCTCTCATGAGCACTGTATAATTAATTAAATTGTTTTCCGAAATGAAATCAATAATAATGGGGTATCCACTCATTTTTATTTTTTTCTGTAAGTATAATACATTCATAATAATGATAATGTATTGTTTATTGGTTTGGAACATCTGCGAAAACCCCTGCTTCGATGTATTCAATGGGGACGCTAGATAAATTGATTTTAATATTCTCATTCTTCTGATTTCTTTCAGAATGTAATCGATAGAAAGCACCATTCTCAAGGTGATTCAATGGGTTTTCGCTCAAGTCAAGCGTTTTCAGACGATGCATATTCTTGATAACACCTTTCTTGACGCTTCTAATATGATTATTCTTTAAGTTGAGACTGGTGAGTGTCGGGATATCAAGAAATGATTCATTAATTTCTGAAATTGAATTATAACCTAAGTTAAGTTCTCTTACAAGACTTGCTTCGAATACATCCTTTGCAACAGATTTCTCCGTAAATTGATTCCTTTCGAGATTTATATCGCCAATAGTTAAATTAGAAAAGCTTCCTGCTTCGATGGTATGGATCTGGTTATGGTCAAAGCGAAGCTGATACATCTCTCTATCTTTAATTCTTGAAAATATATCTCCTGGAATTTTTTGAATTCTATTAAAAGAAATGTCAAAAATTTTCAAATTCTCCACGCCTCTGAATACTCCAGGTTTTAATTCACTGATTTGATTGAACGCCAGGTGGAGGTAATTAAGCTTTTCTAGATTTTCAAATGCTCCTGGCTCGATAGTTGCAATATGACATCCGGAAAGAAAGAGTACCCCCAGCCCTTTCAAGCCTTGGAGTGTATTTGCAGGTATTACTGGAAAAAAATTATGTGAAAGCTGCAAAAGTTTCAGACTTGCCGGTAATGTCTTGACAAAAGCCAGATCATCCAGACGATTTCTTTGAAGGACTAAGTTAATTAAATTGGTATTTTCAAATGCACTATCTTCAATAGTTGAAATAACATTATTATCTAGCATCATTGTCTTGATATATGTATTATTAATTGTATTATTTCTAATGACTTTGATGTTATTCCATCTCAAATCAACAAAAGTTACCTTTGATGGCAAATCATTCAATAATTCTGGTGTGATATCAGTTATTTCATTATTATATAACTTGAGTGTAGTGATATTATCACTTTCAAATTTGTACCAATTACGTTCAAATTTTTGCAGCCCAAGATGACTTAAATCTAATACATTGTTTGTGGAAATTACATTTACTCTCATGCAATCACCTAGTGTCACATTTTCTTTCAATTCTTCAACGGATTTTACAAAACCGTCCACAGTCTTACACAATTTGATTTCAACGTTCTTGTACAATTTTGGCCGATCATCTTCTGGAAAGTCCCAATCTTTCAGGCGATATTCTTCGTAATCGAATGGAGCACGCACTGGTTCAGAGGGGAAGATTTTGTCTGCCCCAATGTATATGATGGTGGACGCTGGTAGACCCGATATCGTACTTTTATAGAGCATGAGAGATTTCGTGATTGGATTCGATGAAATATCCAGATATTTTAACTTCTGGAAGGAACTACCAAAATAGCCCAAGTCAGTGATCTGGTTGTCGCTCAATAATAATCTTTCGAGATTAGGGAAGGATGGAAATCCAACATTGTTCAATTTTTCTAAATTATTATGTGAGAGATCTAAACTCTTCACGCCTTCTCTCTCTATGTACAAGGCTGCATAACGTCCAAAGCTATCAATTTCGAGATAGGATAAATCGATATGATTGGAACGGGTCATTATTATCTCTGTCACAGTGCCGTCTTCAACTACTGAATCTTCTCTCCTACCATGGTGCCCTCTCTTTCTTGCTGTGGTCCAATGAGGCAGACAGACCCCAAGAAGTAGAATGAATAACCAAAGTTTCATTGTTCACTCGTTGTGAGTAAGTCTGTAAGTAAATCAATTCAATTAAGGAGACTTACGTGTATTTCATGTTATTTGTATAAAATGAAATATTGGCTAACATAATATTGATTTTTTCAACAGATAGATCAGAAAAATAAACTGCAAGTGAGTTCTTTTTGAAATTATTAAATAGGGTAAATTATGAATAAACTATGAAATCTTACCTCGTATTATAAACTCGTTGATTCTACTGCAGACAGATTAGAACTTTTGATATTAACAGGAAATGTGAGATATATATACCCCACTTCCTCCCCTATTCTATGGTCTTTTCATCATCGTTCGGATATAGGTATTATATGGGATCCAATGAAAATGATTTTTGACGCGGAAATAAAGTCAAATTCCATGTATTCTACGTGATACTAATCAAATACCGATAATCTTTCCATTTTCTTCCTCATTTTTTTTTTCGAATGAACTACAATAACCCGTTTTCAACTAACGTCACATGACCTCTAGAGTCTCAGTAATTCAAACATTTATCATCATCAACTAGGAAACGAATAATAGAAACTAGAGAGAAATAATCTCATTGTGAGCTCTTAGGCTATTAATTTATGACTATTTTACAGCCGCATGTTCAGAAATTCGTGGCTTTATCTTTCAAAATGGGAAAATGTTTGTAGATGATTAACAAACTGCTGGAGTCAAGGATTTTCCATATTCAAATGCCACAGAAAAATCTTTCTCAAGAGGTAATGGAAAATTCAGTATATGTGTTTTTGATAAGAATAGTCAAAAATTAAAGACACTAATCAATTTCGGGAAAGCTCCAATTTGTTAATTTATTGACAGGAATATTAGTAGTCTATTAGTTTTGATAATTGTCAAGAAGTCTCACAAATATTTGTATCAGCATCTTCAATAATCCTCAACATATTTCAACAAGCTCCCAGTTTTTATAACGATGAATATTGATTTATTTCATCATGTTATTAAATATGAATGCTTCAATAATGATAACGATCAATTATTCAAAGTGATTAACAGTTAATTCAATCGCTCATGAGCACTATGAAATTGTTTTTCTTTTCCTGAAATCGATATAATGAAAATGGGCTAACTCTTATAGATTCATTGAATCTACTGTGGACAGATGAGAATTTATGATCCATCCGGAAGCCAAGAATATTAAAGAGAATTTATGATATTGACAGAAATTTCGGGTCTCTATACCCCGATGTTTTCCGTATTATTTAATCTCTGTATCATTGTTCAAATATAGGTATTACAGAGCACAAAGAATAGTTTTTCACGCGGTGATCAAGTCGAACCTCATTAGTTTCTGTGTCATACTGAAAATTATTTTCAAACTTTGTTACTCATAATTTTGTGAACACGAAGTTAAAAGCAACGTTCAACTTGTGGTGAAATTTTATAACGATTCACCATCTAGAAACTGAGATATTTAATCTCAATATAATGATTTTTTTATAGAATTAAACATTGAATTTTTATGGTGTTAGGGATAAGTTTTGAATTTGAATACCTGAATTATCCATTTTATGACAGTTTTCCTGATCGTTCATTCAACAAGAAGGGTCTTTTGGAGGATAGGAAGATTAAATAATCATAAACACTCCCAAAATTTGAAAATGCTTATTTTATTATGTTACCAGATTTGGATGGTGGAATGCTTCAATAATGATCATAGCTGATTGATCAATACAATTTACAATTTATGTAAGCTTCTATGAATACTGTATAACTAATCGAGTTTTTTTTCCTGAAATGAAGTTAATAAGAATAGGATATTTACCCATTTTTCTTTTCAGTGCATTAATAACGATAATGTATAGTTCGTTGATCTGGAATTTCTGTGAAAACACCTGCTTGGATGCAATGGGAACCCGAGTTAAATTGATTCTTACATTCACCTCCATCCACTCAGATCTTAATACATGAAGAGTACCATTCTCAAGGTGATGTAATGGATTTTCACTCAGGTCAAAGTCGAATCGGCGTCGCATAATCTTGATAACACCTTTCTTGATGCTTCTGATATTATTCCTCTTCAAGTTGAGCCTGATGAGTGTCGGAATATCAAAGAATGACTCATTAATTTCTATATTTTCTGGCATTTTTGAGGAGTAAGACTTTCGATTTTTGAGCAAATTCAGTTTTTCGGGAATATCTCTGGTTCTATTGGTCGTAGTGACCTGGAATCGATTTTAAATGAAAGGTGAGATCATTTCCCATCGATTTATGGGGTTCTAAATATAAAAATATCGATTTCTCAGATAGTTATGGGACAAAAACCGATGATCATAATTTTTCACGGAAGTTCTCATAACTATTTGAAAAATCGCTATTTTCAAATTCAAAACCCCATAAATCGATGGAAAATTATCTCACCTTCTATTTAAAATCGGTCCCAGGTCGCCACGACCAATAAAACCAGAGATATTTCCAAAAAACTGAATTTGCTCAAAAATCGAAAGGCTTTTTACCCCTCAAAAATTACCAAAAATTCGAATTCTCAAAAAATTGGAAAAAATCAATTCTGTCACATATTTTTCGACGAACATTTTCTCAGCTTTCTGATGGAATCATTAAAAAAAATCCATCTCCAATATTTTCATTCATTTAAGGATTCCTTCATAATATATGCATAAAAACTCAAATGTGTCCATTTCACCCCTCATGTCCGTATTGCCCCACCTTCCCCGATATTTAAATACTAGTTTTTTTTTGTACGTCCTGGAATTTTTATTTTTAGTCAGGGAAAAGTCATGGAAAAGTCAGGGAATTTTGAAATTAGTTTTCAGTCGCCACCCTGTTACTCATATTTAAATAATTGCTGTAGATTTCAATTGGAGTTGAGAGTTTGGTTGAGGGTAGGAATTTGGGGATAGGGAAAAATTTATCAGAAAAATCCCTATGACACTCGGATATTGCATTCATCACTGGCGAAACGAGGGGTCCTCAAAAGTGGAATATATTCTGCACTTCCCAGTACATATGTGTACCAAAATCGATTCGAAATGGACTCTTCGACTTTTCGATCTATAGAATAGAGACCTAAGAACGTGAATTGAGGGACTTTGGCTCTGAAAACCAAAAAAGACATGCCAGATCACTCGTGGTACTTGGATATTGAACTCATGACTGGAAAAACCGGGGGGTGCCCAGTGATTGAATATATTTTGCACTTCTCAGTACAATTCTATACCAAAATCGACAACTTCACTCTAGCTCATCTACTTTATTATATACAGGTCAGGCTCATTTTCTTGACATTCCGGACTCATATCGTTACCTTAGAGTTAAAGGGGCGTAAGTGCCGTGTATAAGCATAGCACTTACGCCCCTTTGTTTCTAAGGCGATGATCTCTAAATGATTGAGACACTTTTTTCAGGATATTTTCGATTTCTATGGAAAAACCCGGTAGAAGTACAGATTGGACTACTGCACAGGATTTTTCATACTAGTTTTTCAGATTGTTTTTTCCACTGACAGGTGGCTTTTGAAGGATAAGAAACATCAACACTACCGAAATATGAAAATGCTCCGATTTATTTATTTTTCATACAGCTATATTGACATTCTGATAATTCTTGAGGAAGTCTGATCATTCTGACGAAGTCTCACAAATAATTGTATCAGCATTTTCAAAAAAATTAAATGAGTTTTGTACAGAATTATTTTATTATGTTAACAGTTCATGGATGGTGTGATGCTCCAATAATAATGATAGCCAATTATTCAATATAATTAACCATTTACTTAGTCTCTATGGGCACCGTATAACTAATTAAATTTTTTTCTGGAATGAAATTAATAATAATGGGGTATTTACCCATTTTTTTAATAAGCATAATACATTGATAACAAAAATAATATATAGTTTATTGGTTTGAAACTTCTGCGAAAACCCCTGCTTGGATATATTCTATGGGGACATGAGATAAATTGATTTTAATATTCTCCTCATTCCTTCCTGATCTTAATCGATGGAAAGCACCATTCTCAAGGTGATTCAATGGGTTTTCACTCAGGTTAAAGTCTTTTAGGCGTAGCATATTCTTGATAACATCTTTCTTGATGCTCCTTACACGATTTCTCGCCAAGTTGAGATTCTCGAGTGCCGGAATATCAAGAAATGATTCATTAATTTCTGAAATTAAATTACTACTTAAGTCAAACTTCCTTATTGAACTTCCTTCGAATACACCCTTTGTAACAGATTTTTCTGTAATTTGATTGCTTTCGAGTTTTATCCTGTAAATTGTCCAGTTTGAGAAGCTCCCTACTTCAATAGTATCGATCTTATTATGGTCAAGACGAAGATCACCCATCTCCATTTTGCTAATTCCTGAAAATATGTCTCTGGCAATTTTTTTAATTCTATTGAAAGATAAATCAATTTCGAACAATCGCTTTACACCCGCAAATAATCGAGGTTTTAATTCACTGATGCGATTATATGCCAAGTGAATGCTACGAAGATTTTCTAAATTTTCGAATATTCCTGGCTCGATTTTTTCAATACGGCACCCAGTGAGATGGAGCATCCGTATCATTTTCAGGCTTTGGAATGTATTTACAGGTATTACTGGCAAAAAATTATGTGAGAGTTCCAAAAGTGCCAGATTCACTGGTAATGTCCTTACAAAAGCCAGATCATCCAGACGATTCCTTTGAAGGAGTAAGCTAATTAAATTGGTATTTTCAAAGGCACTATCTTCAATAGTTGAGATAACATTGTTATCAAGCATCATTACCTGGATATTTTTGTTATGAATTGTATTGTTTCGAATTACCTTGATGTTATTCCTTCTCAAATCAATGTAAGTTAGCTCCGATGGTAAATCATTTAATAACTCTGGTGTAATATCAGCTATTTCATTCTTATATAAAATGAGTTTCTCGATGTCATTACCTCCTAATTTGTACCAATTACGTTCGAATTGTTTCAGCCCAAGATTACTCAAATCTAATTCATGGTCTTTGGAAATTACATTCACTCTCATGCAATCACCTAGTGTCACATTGTCTTTCAATTCTTCAACGGATTTAACAAGACCGTCAACAGTCTTACACAATTTTATTTCAAGCTTCTTGTACAATCCCGAATAATCATTGTCTGGTAACTGCAAATCTATCAGGCGATTTTCTTCGTAATCAAATGGAACACTTTCTGGTTCAGAGAAAAAGAATTTATTTGCCCCAACGTATATGATGGCGGACACTGGTAGACCCCGTACCACATTCTTCTCCAGAATCAGAGATTTCGTTATTGGATTTGATGAAATGTCTACGTATTTCAAATTGTTGTAGAATTCGAAAGAATCCTCGAAGGAAGCGATTTTGTTGTGGCTCAACAATAATATTTCAAGATTAGGTAAAGTAAGACTAGAAGACTCAAATTTATCTAAATTGTTATGTGACAGATCTAAACTCTTCACGTTTTCTCGATTTATGCCAAGGAACGCATTATCATCGAATCTATAGATTCCGCGATGGGATAAATCGATATGAGTGGAATTAGTCATTACTATCTGTGTCACAGTGCCGCCTTCAACTATTGAATCTTGTTCGTTACCATGATGCTCCTTCCTCCTTGCTGTTGCCCAATGAGGGAGGCAGAGCCCAATAAGTAAAATGAATATCCGAAAATTCATTGTTTTCATGGCGTGAACAAATCTGAAAGCACATCAATCCAATTAAGGTGGTTCACGCGTATCTAATGTTGATCGAAAATTCCAACCTTGAGGTTCGAAATTTTATTTAGTTATAGAAAAATCTACTATGCTACTTTGTTTGAATCTTCCTTAACGGAGATTTGTTTCCCCCACGAAAAAAAATCACCATTTCCCACGAAATGACGGCTGAATTTTACGACTTATAGGTTAAGCACGGAGTAAGGCTCCGTAGAAGATATCTGCATCAGACTACTTTCCACGGGAATTTTCTCATATGAGAATTAATTTTCGTTTCGTATCAGAAATTAATTCCCATGGGATATTGAATTTTGCGCGGGAAAAAAATTTTCGTCTAAAAATCTTTCGTGTACGTAACACATTTCCCACACGAATAAATATTCCCGAAATTCGAGAATAGACCCTCTGGACTGAGGGGAATCCTCTTAGGCAGAGTTCGGGAATTGCTAAATTCTAGTTAGTTAACTTGACTCTGAGGTTAAAGTCGAAGTTAGCTGTCCCCTCTACAATCATAGATAGCACACTGGAATATTTTCAAATGAAGGAGAAATGGCTTTCCCCTACATTAGCGTCAGTAGAGGGAGTAGCTAATTTTAACTTTAACTTTAGAGTCAAGTTAAATAACTCAAGTTTAACGATTCCCGAACTCGGAAATACAGACAAACAGTAGCGTTCTTAGTGAAACTCTCCGTCACAGTGACTGGAGAGAAACATTAGCATTTTGTGCCTACCGTTCAGAATATTGGTTCAAATATTTCATTGAAAATAACTATTCTCCGTTGATATAATTCAATTTTCAAGCATAAACTGCATAAAATGAAATATTGGGTAATATAGAATCGTTTTTTCTAAGAGATAGATCAGAAAAGTGAACTGTCACCGAGTTCATTATGAAATCATCATATAGGATAAATTATGAATAAATTCTAAAATCTTATCTCGTATTACAGAGTCGTTGATTCTGCTCGACAGATGAGAACTTTTGATATTAACAAGAAATATGGGGTATATATACGCGGGTTTCTTCCGTATTTTTTAATATCTTTATCATCTTTCGAAGATAGATATCATAGAGGACCCAATCAAAATGGTTTCTGACGCGGAAATGAAGTTGAGCCACATGTTTTTCGGCGTAATACTAAGTGAATACACATGAAATCTTTTTTTATCATCATTTTTTCGAATGAGCTACAATAACATGTTTTCAACTAACGTTACAGAGATACCAAAGTCTCAGCAGTTCAAACATCTATTATCATCAACCAGGAAGCGATTGATAGAGACTAGAGAAAAATACCCTCATTTCAAGCTCTTAAGCTGTTGATTTATGACTTTTTTCCTTCTGCATATTCAGCAATTCGTCGCTCTATTTTTCAAAATGTAAGAATATTTGTAGATGATTAATAAACTATTAGAGTGAAGGACTTCCCAGATTCAAATGTATCAGAAAATTTTTCCTCAAGCGTTAACGAAAAATTCTGTATGTGTGTTTTCGATAAAAATAGTAAAGAATCATAGACACTAATCAATTTTGAAAAATCTTCAATTTATTAATTCATTATTTAGTAATATTGGCATTCTATTTGTTCTAATAATTGTCAAGAGGCCTCACAAACATTCGTATGAATATCTTCAATAATTTTCAAACTAATTCTCTGAAACTCCTAGTTTTAAATCGATGAATATTAATTTATTTAATTTTATTATTGAATATAGATGGGGATGCTTCAATAATGATAACAACAAATTAGTCGCAGACCATATACATAATTTCTCTTCAAATCTGATATTGAATTAAATAAAATATCCAAAGTCTTAAATTTTTTGATCCATGAAAAACATGATAGCAGGAAGAGATCTTATTGTGGCTCAAAGATAAGTATTCAAGATGAGATAATTCTGAAAGAATCGAAGGATCAAGTTTCGTAAGTCGATTATATGACAAAACTGAACTCTTGATGAACGTCATGTGATTGGAAGTAGTGCTTCCAATGTATTCAAGTCCGGAGTCCGATAAATTGATGTAAGTAAAATGACTCCTTAGGGCCTCTATCAAAGTGCCATTTCTAATCCTTGAATAATGTCTGTGATGTCTTTCCTCTGCTGCTGTACAGTGGGGAAGAAGTGAAATGAGAACCAAGATTCCATTGTCTTCTTGCCGTAAGCAAATCTGAAGCTACATCGATCTAATTAATATCACTATTATTTTCATTCATGACGAGTGTTGCCACGATACGAGACGAGGCAAGAATTTGATAACTCTCGTCTCGTATCGCCATCTCTATACCAGTTATCGTATTGTCTCGTTTCATTATTCTCATTTATTCAAGTAGCTGATCGCAATGTAAATATTTTGGAGTGGTGGAAGAAAAATGAAACATGTTTCCGAAGATTCGCTCAGATGGCTCAGGATTTGCTGGCCATTTGTGCTTCCAGTATTACATTTGAACGACTCTTCTCCAGAGCTGGACTGATCCTCAGAAAACACAGGAATCGACTGAACAATGCTCATGTGGAAGAACTTTGATGGCTTCAATCTTGGTTCACGAGTTCAATAAACTCTTCACTCAGAGGTGCAATATAAAATTTTCTAGTAATTTAATCCTCAAGGGATGAGACCACTGTAGAATTTTCGTTAAGAAAGCGATGGTCGTACTATTTAATTGAAAAATACCATAAAAAGCAGATTATCTAATGGCCAATTTGATAATAAATGGAATATTGCAAATGATACATCATAGAGCTAAAAAATTTGTTCGTTTCGATTTTTGTTTGTCTATTAATTTTTTTTAACTCTCGACGAGACATATCGTCTCTCATACCAATCCTTTCGTCTTGTCTCGTTGTGCCAAGAATTATGAATCTGCATTCTCGTTTCGTCTGTCGTCACTATAGTCTCGTTTTGTCTCGTTTCTCTCGTCTATCGCGGCAGCACTAATTTCAATTGTCATTGTGTATTTTATTATGCAGCCTATCTCGATATAATCAATAATTCCGAAATTCGATCCATAATAGTCGATGAAAAAGTTTCCATGAACAGTCTGGAGTTTTTTTTTATTTGCAAGTGTGAAATTTTTTGTCATGTACAAAGTTGTGGAAAATGACTCAACAACATCGGACAATTGCGAATTGGAGGGATACATAAATGCGAATAATTCTATGTTTATACCTGGTGTATCGAAATGTTGCTAGGAAACCCACACCTTTTTCAACGTGGTGCTTTTCGATTCGTCCACGGAAAGTCTTTTAAGCTATTTTGATGACCAACTGATAGTATAGATCACATAAATGGTTTTTTTAAAATAGAAAAAAACGCAATTTTGAATGTCAATAAACACATTTTATTGAAATTCGCTGACGTGGAAATGCAAATAATGTCAAATCGTTGCGCTGGCTCACAACGGATGGACGTTTGCAATGGAGATTCTACAGACTAAGCTGGAGACGGCGCTATTCAAGGGAGTGTTACTCCTTTTGACGATTGCCAGAGTAGAGGGATTGGGAAAACTATGGGGATTCAATCATTTCTCTCAGAATGAAAGGACAGTGGTTCGTATTTCATTAAAATATATTCATGCTGTAGAAGATTATACGATCTTTGAGAATTGAAAGAAAGACCCTTAATATTAGTGAAAAATGATATTATCGACGAAAATTTTCAAGCATTCTGCTTTGATTTCACATTCCAGAAAATGATACTCGAATCCTGCTATCCAAATGGCAGCTTGACTGACCCAATCGTTATTTTTGGAGATTTCAACGAATTGATTGATAAATCATCAATCGCTCAGTTGAATCGTCATGTATTATCATCACCAACAAATCCATATCTCGTTAAAAATGCAGCGATTCCATCAAAAGCAAATAAAATCATATTAGCCTTGGAGTCTCCAGAAACTTTGGAGAGAGATTTATTGTTATTGCGGAGGACGATGTGGTGGAATCATATGGCACGATTCTTCATTGTTGCTATGAACAAGGAAACATGTGAAGATTTCAGAAGAATTCTAGAAATTACCTGGATCATGAACATCCTCAATTCAATCTACATTTGTACTGATTTGATGGATAAAACGAGATTATATACAATGAATCCGATGGCAAATTACGCACCACATCCCTGGAAGAAACTGGACCATCTGAATGATTTAAATGTTTTCCATCAGGTCTTCAATACAAGTGAGTACTCTAATATTCTTAAATACTTGTGCATTGAAGAATTTTATGAGTCATACGTTATAGACCAATGAATATTGAATCGCAATTTCGGTTTCTTGGAGAGAAACTAACGCTATGAAACACTGAAAAAATCCAAAATTCAAAATAATCAATTAAATTTCAGATATTTCATGTGAGAATTTGAATTACGACAAGACGAAAATTTTGAACTATTACGAAATTAAAATTGTGGCGCGGATTTTTGAGAACGATCTTGTGCCAATTGGGGACGGACGCTACAGTTTCAGCATTGATCGTGACCACCTTGACTATAGAATCTTAAAGTTGATAATAAAAACATTGAACGCGAGCAGAAAGGTCCAAGGCGTAGTTGGTGATGATGAACTGCTTAATTCTCTAGATACAGAAGAATCAGACATTACTATGTACTCAACTACTCTCACTTCATATCGAGGACGTCCATCTTTATTTCCTCATAAATGGAGTCAAATGATTGCCGTAGTGAAATTAAGCCCAGAGCTATCAACTCTACAGAAAATTCTTCACATGTGGAGCTATCCAGTTTTAATCGGAGCAGGCACAGCTCTCCTCATTTTATTTTTGATTTTGACAATAAAGAACCGTAATCCCTCCTCGGCAATGCTGGATATTGTACGATTATTGATCTACACATCAATTCAAACAGATGCTAGGAGTCACTGGTTTCGTATTTACTTCACAACAATGTTAATCTTCATGGTTATCAGCAATGGGGTATTTCAAGGGCAGATAGCAGCATTTCTCACTAAACAGGAGCGAGCTGGTGCAGTTGAAACGATCGATGAATTGGTGAAATTGGAATATCACATGTATACTTCCGGGACAGAATCATTTGCTAAGGCGAGATGTTCAAAATGTCCTTTTAAAAGAGTAGGACTCGATGACTGTATAAATCATGTACTCAATAGTACTCGCCATGTTTGCGGAATTGAGAAAAACGACTATGAAAAGAATTATCCTCTACTTCCTGTGGAAATTGTCAAAGAAATATTGAACGAAGAATTTGAGAATTTCAAATGTCGCCATGACTGGCCACTTCAAGAACGCTTCAATAACGCAATTATGAGGCTAGTTGAATCAGGTATAATTGATTTTTGGAAAATGCGAAATTCTTATGAACTAACAAAGAAACGTGAAGAGATGGAAGCTGAGTGGTCGTCAGCGCAGTATAAACCAGTTAGATTCTATAAAATAAAATTTGCTTTCCAAATGTTAGCGTGTGGTCTAGGACTCGCTACCATCGTCTTTTTTTTGGAAATCTTGTGGATAAAATATGGGACTCCTTGAAAAATCAATCATCATTGAATGAGTGAATAGCTAAAGTGATTTCGATTGTCTCAACTATGTTCATCCAATTATCTTATAGGAAGGAGTGTCAAGCCGTTTATGATAGCAATGACTCCGGGGTGTAGTGGAGCAAGTGTTAATTATTCCGCACTATCTTATCAATGGAAAATGATAGAGAAACTGCGTGTGTTTTGTCGTTCATTAAATTTTACACCACTGTAAAAACCTAAAATAAAAAAGCGTTTGTTGGATTTTTTTTTATGGGAAAAGATCCAATAGATTGATAATATTTGGGGGAATGATTGAGCTGTTGCGGCTACAACCCGAAAAACACGTGAATTTGAATAATGTTCCAATGAAGAAAATAGTAGATTATTCGTACTAATCACGGTTGCGGTTGTACCTGCAATGAAAATAAGGGAACGGTTTGTCGCGGTAAAACACTAAAGTGTACCGATGTCTGAAGGACAGAGGCTTTCGGATAAAATAAGGTTATTCAGAATTAAAAGTTATAATTTGTATATTTTTAACTAACACCAAATAATTTATTTGAGGATAAATCAAACGTCTGATTTGAGTCGATACGATAGAAGAAAATTGTAGTCACTTCAGCGTAAAATTGAACTTACAGTTGAAATTGAAAGAAATTAACAACAATTCATAGTTGAAGTTGAGTTGGTGGAATTCCGACGAATGTTTGCTGACGATGTAGATGACTCTCTTGTTGTGCAATTGGCCTGATGCAGGATACTGGATCCCAGCAGATGAAGTTCAGAATGCTAGAACGATGGTTGTTGGTTCATTGTGAAATGACTCAAACGTTACTTTGAACTAAAAACTTGAACTCTACCCCGAAAATATGAATACTTTAGTTGATCGATCATAATTTGTGTAGAGTAACATTTTAGATAGGAGACTAGCTGCTGGAGGTCTTAGCTTGGTCAGAGTAACGTTGCTGACTGCATACTTGTTACTGAAGGTAAAGAGTCGTGTGCTCATCACCTTTTATAGTGAAATGGGTTGGGCTCATTCACAGGCTTTCATAGAATCCCAAATTTTTTGTTCCCTTTCGGCATTGCAGTTTCCTGGAGTCAGAGATCATAAATGAGTGTTGAGGGTTGTAAATTCCCTTATGATAAGGTGACCGCTCCGTACCTTTTGCTCTCCACTCAATCATCTCCGTTGTGTTGTGTCACTATTCTCGTTTTCGGGTGTCGGCCTGCCTTTGATCACTAGTGTACTAAAATTATAATTTCCTCTAAGGTGATATTCGTGCGCTCTATTGTTCGTTCGAAATCATTTCATTCGTTTCCTTATTTGTTGCCAAGCACAAAGAATAATAAGAATGACAATGAGGCAGAGTTGAAAATTCTTATCGTTTCCGTTTTTTTTTTTCTCGATGCCAGGTAGAATAATTGAAATGTATTAAAAGTTTTACCTCTGACGGACTTTATCGGGCAGATTATTTGTCTTTCACATGCGTTTTTTCCTAGTCCTCTACACTAACTCTACGATTTTTCGAGGATTGCAACAGAGCATATGCACGAGGATTCAAAAAAAAATCGAAAAAATATCAAAAAACTACTATATGTAGAAGTTCACTCTAGCTCATCTACTTTATCATGAAGAGATTTTTTCAATGAGAGTAATTTTTCGAGAGATAAGTAAAAATAATGGACATTTATGAAATTCTAAAATTCTTTAATTCATTCATTCATTCTACAGTAGTATTGGCATTCTGTTGACTAATTATGATGAAAAAAATCTCACAAATATTGGTATCAACATCTTTAGTAATTTTCAGTGTATGTGAATGAACTTATAAGAGACTTTGAAAAGATGAGTATTGATTGATTGAGTTGTGTTACTAAAAATGGATAGAGATGCTGCAATAATGATAGCGGTCAATTACTCAATATAATTAATAATTTATTTATTCTCTCATGAGCACTGTATAACTGATTAAATTTTGTTCTGAAATAAAGTTAATCATAAGGATAAATTATAGTTTATTAATTTCTAACTCCTGTGAAGACACCCGCATTGATGTATTCAATAGAGACCCAGGATAAATTGATATTAATATCTTCAATTGATAATCCTTGGAGAGCACCATTTTCAAGGTGATTCAATGGATTTTCGCTCAGATCAAGGTATTTTAAGTTTGGCATAATCTTGATAGCACCTCTCTTCTTCTTCTTTATTGTGCTGTACCTGTGGTCACAGCTAGCGTTCAGCAACCTCTCTTAATGCTTCTAATACGATTTCTCGTCAAGCCAAGATTGATCAACGTTGGGATATCAATAAATGATTCATTAATTTCTGAAATTGAATTATCACCTAATTGAAGATCTGCTACAGAACTTGCTTCGAATGCACCATTTGCAATAGAATTCTCCCTAATTTTGGGTACATATACCCCGATTTCTTATATACTCTTCAATCCCTTTATCATCGTCCAAATAGATGCATTACGTGGGACACAAAATACTTCTTCACGCGGCAATGGAGTTGAGCCTAATGTTTCTCTGTGTGGTACTTACGAAATATCCATAAACACTTCATTTTTATCACAATTTTCCGGAATGACATACACTAACATGTTTTCAACTATTGTTACATAATCATCAGAGTCTTAGCAATTCAAACATTTATTATCATCAACCAGAAAGTAATTGATAGAACCTTGCGGAAAAATGAACTCATTTCGAGCTCTCATGAATATTCAGTTAAAAAAAATTAAGAATTTGCTACTGAATTTTCAGAATCTTTAATTGATTATTTTTTCCATCCAAATTTCGACCAATAGAATTGCACCATTCGACGAAACAAAATAACGCCTACACGATATTTCACTGGAAAATTTTGGAAATTCCACTGGAAATTTTTCATGTTGCCTATACATAAAAAACAAACGATTTGTCAATTCATGTGACTCTAAATTTTAAATTTCTAACTGAGAATTTGTCTCATGGTGCAATTCTATTGGCCCAAATTTGGATGAAAAAATAATCCCCCGAATACCACTCGAGCTTCAAAATTAATCGGGTAATTTTGAAGCTCTTGTGGTATTACATGTGAAAATTGCATGCAAGTAGTGTAATTCACAACTGCACAAATCAATAAGCAATTCATTATTTAGAGGGTTTCTAGCATAGAGCACGTGAAAAATTATTTCCAAACTTTGCTACATACAATTTTGTGAACGGAAAGTTTACAGCGGTGTTCAATTTGTGGATGAATTTCGCTCCGATTTATGATTTACAAATTGAGATATCTGATTTCAAATGAGTGATTCCTTTTATAGACTGAACATCGTGTCTTATGATGTCAGGGATGAGTTTTGTAATTGAATATCTAAATTTCTAGATGATGAATGACTGCGAAATTTCTCCAAAAGCTGAACATTGCTTTGAACTCCGTATGTTCACAGAATTGTGAAGCAAAGTTTGGAAATAATTTTTACGTGACTCCTAAGATGGGCATGGCCCGGCTAATTTGATTATGACTATTTAAGAGCCGCCTATTCAGAAATTCATCACTCTATTTTTCAAAATGTAAAAATATTTGTAGATGACTAATAAACTGTTCGGGTCAAGGACTTCCTAGATTCCAATGTTACGGAAGATTTTTCCTCAAGCGGTAATGAAAAATTCTGCAGGTATGTATTTCACAAGAATAATAAAGAATCATAGACACTAATCAATTTTGAGAAAGCTTCAATTTGTTAATTCATTATTCAGTAATATTAGCATACTATTAGTTCTAATAACTGTCAAGAAGTCTCACAAACATTCGTATCAACATCTTCAATAATTTTCAACCTATTCCACTAAAACGCCTACCTTTCAATAGATGACTATTAATTTATTTAATTGTATTATTAAATATAGATGGGGATGGTTCAATAATGATAACAACCAATAACTCAATATAGTTGACAATTAATTCAGTATCACATCAGCACTGTATAACTGAATGAGTTTTTTCTTAAATTGAGCTGAAAAAAATGAGCTCATTGCCCAGAAAAAAAATCTCAAGTATAACACGCATAACAAATATATCCAAAAACACCAGCTTTGAAAGATTGAAGAGGGACTCGAAATAAATTGACCGTAACATAGTCAAATGATAATCTATAAAGAGCATCAATCTCAAGATGATTCAATGGATTTTGGCTCAGGTCGAGATCTTTCAAGTATGGCATATCTTTGATAGCACCTACTTTGATGCTTCTTATATGATTCCTGGTCAAATTAAGATTAATGAGTGTTGGAATATCAAGAAATGATTCATTAATTTCAGAGATTAAATTATCACCTAAGTGAAGGTCGTTTATAATACTTGATTCAAAGACATCCTTCGTAACAGATTCCTCCGTAATTTGATTCATTTCGAGGTTCATCTTGGTAATACTTAAATTAGAAAAGCTTCCTGCTTCAATAGTATCGATCTGATTATGGTCAAGACGAATTTCATGAATCTTTGAATCTCCAATTCTTGAAAATATGCCTCGAGAAATTTTTTCAATTCTGTTAAAAGATAAGTCAACTACTTCCAACACTGGCATACCTATGAATATTCCAGGTTTTAATTCACCAATCCGATTGAATGCTAAGTGAATGATATTAAGTTTTTCGTGATATTCGAATGCTCCTGATTCGATCATTTCAATACGACACTCAAATAAAATGAGTTCTTTTAGGTTTTTAAGGTGTTGGAATGTATTTGAAGATATCACTGGAAATGAATTCTGTGAAAGCCACAAATGTTCGATAGTTGCCGGTACTGTCTCGAGAAAAGTTAAATCATTTAGACGATTTCCTTGAATCAATAGGGAAGTTAATTTAGTATTCTCAAAGGCACCATCTTCAATAGTTGAGATCAAATTGTAATCCAGATGCATTATACGAATATTGCTATTGTTAATCATATATTTTTTTAGTATCTTGATGTTATTATACCTTAAATCAATGTAATATATATTGGATGGCAAATCATTCAATAACTCTGATGTAATAACACTTATTTCATTATTATATAGCCTGAGTGTTGTGATGTGATTATCTTGTAATTTGTACCAATTATGTGAAAATTTTCGCAGACTACGATTACTTAAATCTAAAATACTGCTGGCGAGAATGATTTTTACTTTGATGCAATGTCCTAGTGGCTCATTCAATTTCAATTCTTCAACGGATTGAACAAGACCACCAACAGTTTTACATATTTTAATTTCACGATTCTCGTACCATTCTGACTCAAAGGTGTTTGGCGGTTGAAAATCTCTTTGGCGACTTTTTTCGTAATCAAATGGAACAGTTACCGGTGAAGAGGGAAAGATTTTATCTGCTCCAACGTATACGGTGGCAGACACTGGCAGACCATATAGATCACTTCTTTTCAAATGTGATATTGGATTAAATGAAATATCCAAATGTTTCAAATTTTTTAATCCATGAAAAACATGATAGAAGGAAGAGAACTTATTGTGGCTCAAAGATAAGTATTCGAGATGAGACAATTCCGAAAAAATCGAAGGACCAAGACTCGTGAGTCGATTATATGACAAATCTAAACTCTTTATGAGTGTCAAGTGATTGAAAGCAGTATTTCCAATGTGTTCAAGTCCGGAGTCCGATAAATCGATGTGAGTAGAATTAGTCCTCAGTGCCCTTATCAAAGTGCCGCTTCTGACCCTTGAGTAATGTCTGTAATGTCTTTCCTCGGCTGTTGTCCAATCGGAAAAACAGAGTTCAAGAAGTAAAATGAAGAACCAAAACTTCATTGTCTTTTTGCCGTTAGCAAAGCCTGAAAGTACATCGATATAATTAATATCACTATTATTTTTTATCATGAAAACAGAATTATTTATTTTTCATAGATATCAATTCTCATAATTTTTCTTTTCCAGTGAAAGCATTTTTTTTCAAGTTTTGCCATCGATACGAAAAAGTTATTGCGAACGGAAGTGGCTCTGTTCACGAAAAGAATTCGACAGATCGGGAAGATTTGTCAACAAATGGTGCTTCCGTAAACGATTCTTTCCCGTTTATTCAGACAAGAAAGCGCGGAGAATATGATAGTGCAATGTTTTATGAACCCTCTGTTGAAACTTCTGAAACCACTTGTATTCCATTCGCAAACAAGAAAAATACCTATCCACAATACCTTATCACGTGAACTTACTTTTCTATTCGTTAACGGAAAGAAATCGTATACGGAAGCACTATTCGGTGACGGATCTTCCCGATCCGTTTAACGCTTTTCGTAAACGGGGCCATTTTCATTTACGATAACTTTTTCGTTTCGATAGAGAATTGGCTCCCTGGACCGTGGGGAAATTCCCTTACAATGGAGAGAATCTCATTCGGTAGAGACGAACGACATCGTTCTCATCAATGAATTCCTTCACCACAATGACTGACAAGAAACATTAGTTTTTTGTACTTATAGTTCAGGAATTTTGATGCGAATCTTTTATCAAAAATAATTCTTCTCCCTTGATGTGATTCAACTTCCAAGTGTGGGTTGTATCAAATTAAATATTTGATGATATAGTATTGATTTTTCCGAAAAAGTTCTCTAAGTAATTGTCAGATAGGATAAATTATCAGTAAATTAAGAAATCTCACCTCTTTTTATGGTCTCGTCAATTGCACTCTGGACAGATGAAAACTTCTGATATCAATGGAAATTTTGAATATATATAGCCATATTTCTCTCGTATTTCTCAATCTCTTTATCATCGTTCAAATAGAGACACAATGAGAACACGATTTTTCACGTGAAAATTGAATCAAGGCTCATTTTTTCCTGTGGGATATTGAGTGAATTCCCATGAACTAAAGAGTTCATGGAAATTCACTTAGTATCCTTATCATAATTTTTTCGAATGCGTGATACATATGTTTTCAACTATCGTTACACTAATCACTCGAATATCAGTAATTCAAACATCTGTTATCATTCATCCAGAGAGTGATTGACGGATATCAGAGAGGAAATTATTCCATTTTGAGTGCTCAGGCTGTTGACTTATGAATTTTTTACATCCACATGGTCAGAAGATCGTCGCTCCATTTTTCAAAATGTAGTAATATTCGTGGATGATTAGCATACTGCTGAAGTCGAAGACTTCAGAAAAGAATTTCTTAAGCGGTAGCGGAAAATTCTTTATGTGTTTAATGTTCGAATTATCCATCAAGCGATATCTATTATTTTTCTCATCAAGTAAAAGTAGCATTAACTTTAGAATAAGATTATTCACACTCACAACCAAAGATTTACGTACACAGTTACAGCTTTTATGCTCTTCCACATATTTAAGGGCAGTTGTGCTGAATTTAATGAGTCTAGTGTGGAGGATTGAAAATGAGACGTGTGGGATGGGAAAAAGAATAACAAAACAGCAACAATCCTATGATGATTGCATTTTTAATTACCTTCTCCAGTCATCGATACTCTTGCATCATAGAAATATGAGTGAAATAAAATTAAAAAATGTAGCTTTTTGGAGAAAAATTGAGAAAAGTATTCCCTTTCAAAATTCCTATCATACTCTTAATTGATCAATGGTATTTATACTTGCGATAATTCATATGAGGTTATAAGTCATTTTGTGGCTCAGTAATGATCACGTCTGCTTTAGACAAACTCGAACTATTTCCTTGCAATATTCATTTCACCACAGTTTTTCTATCATTTCTTCAACGAAATCATATTTTGAGGTATAAGAATTTTATTAACACTTGATATCATAGATACTTGCGGAATTTGTGAAATTCTTCTATTTATTCATTCATCATACAATAACATTAGCATTCAGTTAGTTCTACACTGAGAAAAAAAATGCATTTTATTGAGAAATTTATTTTTCAATTGAAGGAAATGGAATTATAATCATGAAGAATTTTTTCCTTCGATTAATTAACTGATTGATTCATGTAAATTTTTTTTCTCAAGGTTGGATTTGTTCTAAATCAATAATAAAAATGAATTAATTCCAATCGGAGATATTTTCAATCTAAGTAACGCATTATTACTTTCAATAAATAAATTTCGAAAATTAAAAATTATTTACTCGTCTTAGTTTCAAGAAATTTCATTATTACGAGGAACTATTTTTCCTCAGCGTAATGATATTTATATTTGATTCAAAGCTTATGTGGTATTGGAAATTTCCAATACTTTTATTTCTAGAGTCAAAGACAAATTTCTCAATAAAATACATTTTTTTTCTCAGTGTAATCATTATCCAGAGGATCTTAAACTAAGTTCATTGAAGAATCAAAGAAATTCATATAAAAATCTCAAATCTTTTTTAAGCTATCCTAATGGCCTTCTAAACGAAGAAATTCTTGATGCTCTTTATCGGGTTCCTCCTCATCCAAATATTACAGATTCCCGAAATTCCAGAAAATAATTCGCCATCGAGATTTTCTATTAAATTATCGGCTAATTCAATTGTGACAACAGTAGACATATTAAATGCACCATTTGCAATTGATTCATCTGTGATTTTATTTTCAGCGAGTTCGAGAGTTCCCATGTTCAAATGAGAGAAGCTTCTTGTTTCAATAGTATCAATCTCGTTATAGGAAAGCAAAAGTGAAAAGCTATAAGAGCTTTTTATCCCTGAGAATGTATCTTTTTTAATTTTCGTAATTTTATTATGATTCAAGTCAAGCTCAATGAGATTCGGCAAATTACGGAACATTTCAGCATTCAATTGACTAATTCGATTGTTTGCCAATCTAATGACAGAAAGATATTGCAGATTATCAAATGTTCCTGGTTCGATTTTTTCCAAATTATTATGAGATAAAAAGATGGCTCGTATTTTTTTGAGACCTCGAAATATATTCGATGGAATTTCCGAAATATTATTATAAGAAAGTCCCAGAAATTCAATAGTGTCGGGTAATTTCCTGATGTAATCCACATTATTCAAATTGTTGTGCTCAAAATTAATTCCAAACAGACAGATTTTTTCAAAAGCACCATCTTCAATCACTTTGACACCATTCGATCCTAAGTTTAGACATATGCAATGTTCATTTTCCATTATATTTTTTTTTATTGTACTAATATGATTATCCGAAAGGACAAAGTTAATTGCTACAGGTAAATCATTGAGCAGCTCTGGTGTAATTTCTCTTATCTCATTTCCTGTTAAATCGATGAAATTGACGAAATCAACCGTCAATTTATACCAGCCACGTTCAAATTTTTTGATACCAAGATTGTTCAATTGTATCCAACCATCTAATGTCCATACAGCTGGTTCCAGACAGTCACCAAGTGGCTCATTCTTTTTCAATTCTTCGAGAGACTTCACAATGCCATCGTCAGTCTTACATAACTTAACCTTGAAATTTCGAGGCATTGTTACATTGGATTTCATGAAAATCGAATCGAGAACATCGAAACCTTCTCCACCATCAGTCACAGAAATAGATGAATTCTCGGGAAATTCAAGTGTAAAGCCTGCGAAACGCGAATTTCCCTCAATGATAATTTCAGTAGATTTTGACAGACCAGGCAAATGCCATTTGCGCAGACAAAATATAGAGTTATATGAAAGATCTAAACGTTTCAAATTTTTCAATCCAACAAAAGGCTCAAAGAGGAAAGCAATGTTATTATTAGCCAGTGATAATTCTTCGAGATTGATCAATTTTGAGAAAATCGACCCTACCAGCTTCTTCAGCATGTTATTTGAAAGGTTTAAAGTCTTAATGTTTGTTAAAGCATTGAATGCATTATCTTCGATTCTTCGAATTTGTAGATTGGATAAATCGATGTCACTGGGGATAGGCTTGGTTACTGTCACATTTTTCAGAATTCCCGCGTCGATAATTGGTTGATAGTTCCCACGGCTGACTAGATCTGCTGTCGTCCAATGAGACAGACAGAAACCGAGAAGTAGAATGAGTAACCGAACTTTCATTCTGTTTTCCTCCTGAACTAATCTGAAAACACATTTATCCATCATCAATTCCTTGATTATATTTTAGAAGTATTCTTTATGACACTTTAACTCAAACATTCACTAAATTTTCAGAATATTTTATTGGTAATTTCATGTTATAATTTATTCTAAAATCTTACCTCATATAAGAAGAAACTGGTTGTTCCCGCAGAGAATAAATTAGAACTGACGATATTGGCCGAAAGTTTGTATCTGCTTTTGAGACGGGCTTCTTCTACTTCGGTGAATTCTAAATTATTGATCAATTGAATTTTAATTCAAAATAAATAATATTAAATTTAGATGGAAAATAAGAAATTTAATAGACAAAAAACCTTCACCGAACCTGGCCAAGGTGGAAAGCTGTTCGGGCTCTATTGGTTAAGATAATAATTAATTCTGTTGGGCGCCAATTATTTTTAGGGAGAGCGATAAACCTCGAAGATGAGATTTGTCCAATGTCCGTTGACCGAAACAGAATCAGAAATATAACAATGAAAGATTGAGTTCGATCTGGGTGGCCCGATAGCGATGAAATTTGCAGAATTAAGAAGATGAAAAAAAATTAAAATTTTACTTACAGTTTATCCAGTAATTTATTGAAGTAAATTGCCAATTAATTGAATGTGATCTTCAATAGTTTATAATAATTGATCTTGATATTATCGATTGAATTAATTGGACCAAATAATATTTATAATATTAAAATAATTATTGCGTACTGCCGAAACACGTGGTAGCCACTACGACGCACGAACGAGTGATTCGCGTCACTTGCTCCAGCATCAGCGTGGTTCACTTGACTTCTCGATCGATAATTGGGCCTGTACGCTCTTTTCAACTTCGATCAATTAATTGTCAATACCTACGCGAGATGTCGAGGCATCCTATCTGCCGAAATTTCAGACTTCTGCCTAACTTTATTTCTTCTATTCGTCATCCTCTGAGGTGAAAGTCGCCCGAAATCGTCGGTTGGACGCCAGAGTGGAAAAGCCAATCGTAATGTATGGGCGAGTGAGCGGCGGAGTCACCTCAGATTCTAGAATATCCCTACTGACTTAAGTAACTGATAATTTTACGATAGATGAGGGTCACAAATAATTAGGCCCAGGTGCATAAAGCTCGATTAACGCTAATCGGCGATTAGCTCACGGAGCTGCCACAGTTAACTGTATGGTTAACTTTGGGCAGTTAACTTCACTCGGTGATAGTTAAAGATGGCTGCCCAAGTGGCAGCTGGATTCATAACCAATAATTGAATGAAAAATTAGTTTCATCCAGCTACAAATCAATGGAGACGGAGCAATTTATCCAGTGATGGTGCTGTCGTCGTCAGTTCGTAGCCATTTTAAGCTGTTTTTGACCTTTTTAAGCACACCGACTTAAATTCGCCCTAATCACGCCCAGTTAATTGACTGAAGTTAATCGCAGAAAATTAACTCCACCTGTCGCTTAACTGCGGCAGCACAGTTAACTGGCTGCTACTAATCGGTGATTAACTTTATGCACCTGGGCCTTAATTATTCTCTAGCATGGAGATAAATACAGGTATGGAAAAATTACGTTGGGATGCTATCATTTCATTTTTTACTTATATATGTATTTGAGGTTTCTATATTGAGCACATAGAGAAACTTCCATGAAGATCTTCATCATAGATTGAGATTAAAGCTAGAACAGAAGTATCTAGGACTAGTCCATGGAAATTATCGAATCTCTTTTGGATTCAAATATATCTCCTTCGGAAATGAATATTATATTACCTTCAATTTTTTTTTTGCCTCAATGATCGAATCTTGACAGATTAATTTGCATACATAATATTTACGATGGAAAATTCCATTATATTCTCGGTGCTATGACTAGAAATTCTACGTCAAACCAATTCATTGAATATTCATCTCACCCACGTTTTCCATATAGATTATGGAATGTATTTGAAAACTGCTACGTAGGTTTCTATGAGCCTAGTGCGGAGGACTGACACTAGGATATTTGGATTAGGGAAAAGGTTGAAGAAAAAGGTAAAGTCTATGATCGCTGACTTCCTAATGATGTACTTCAGCCGTTGCCACTCTTATATTATTAAAATTGAATTACAGGTTAGGATTGTTTTCTTTTCAAATTTGTTCAAGGTTTCTATATTAAATTCTAGGTAATTTTTCATGAGGACTATTATTGTAGCTTGAGATTAGAGCTGCAACAAATGTATCTACGAAAATTATCGAATCTCTTCTGAATCACTTCACCTTTATCAACCCCTCAAGTACGGGGTCCATATACGTATATGGACCCTCGTGCCTGCCCCACCGGCCGGGGTTTCTATGTCATAGAGACCCTCACCACGTTGCATGAAAATTTCAATATCTCTTACAATTTTCAAGATTTTTAGATTTTGCAAAATGCTTTGTGGAGGTGGATAATTCAAGTTTGATATGCAACCTCTCAAAAACAATTAATTCGATTTTAACGGATTAATTTTTGAGGAATTTGTTTTTTTCAATCTTTTGATTTCACATGTCACAAGGCGGCCCGGCCGCTAGGACAGTTTGACTCGCTGAGGCCCCGTACTTGAGGGGTTAATTTTCCAAAATGATCAAATAGTGAGATATTTATTCCAACTCATGTTTACCATCGGGAATATCCTCAATTTCTCAATACCATGATTGGAAAAATTCTATCTCAAACCAATTCATTGCAATGTTCATTTTTGCTTGTTTTTTCCATATATTGTTATGAAATGGACTATAAAAAAAAGAAAAGACTATTGATCGATCAATTGATCTCTGAATTTAGTTGAGTAAAATAAATATCAAGAGAGTTTATGAATAGATTTACTGTCATCTTGTGAATTGAATATTTATTATAAAATTAATAAACGACTAATTATTCATAAACGAGGATTGGATATTCAACAATATTGTTCAATTAGAGGAAATGATACACTGCCCATCGATGGGCAGAAAGAAAAAAGTGCCCATCGATGGGCAGAAATAAAAAAATGCCCATCGATGGGCAAAAGTGAAAAAAATGCCCATCGATGGGCAGAAATAAAAAAATGCCCATCGATGGGCAAAAATTAAAAAAATGTCCATCGATGGGCAGAAATGAAAAAATGCTCATCGATGGGCAGAAATAAAAAAAATGCCCATCGATGGGCAGAAATAAAAAAGTGCCCATCGATGGGCAGAAATAAAAGTGCCCATCGATGGCCTGACATGATATACTGCCCATCGATGGGCAGAAATAAAAAAATGCGAATCAACGGACAGAAATGATATAATGCCCATCGATGGGCAGAAATAAAAAAACGCCCATATACTTGTAAAGAAGCCGTATGCATTTTCAAAATCTCATAATGATTCAGTTTATTTATCCATTATACAATAAATTTCAGATCGAGTCCATTGAATTTACAAAGTATTCCAATACATTTTTAACTAAAGAAATTCTTGATACTCTTCATCGGATTTCCTTCCAATTCGAGAGTATAGAATCCCATAATACCAGAGAATGATTCTCCATTCAGATTTGTTATGGAATTGAATTGTAAGTCAAGTGTCTCCAGAGTAGTCATGTTGAATGCACCACTTGCAATTGATTCACCTGTAATTCTGTTCAATCTGAGGTCGAGAACACTCATATTCAAATGAGAAAAGCTTCCTTCCTCAATCGTATCAATCTTGTTACCAATTAGGTAAATATCCAATTTACGTGATGTTCTCAGTCCCGAGAATGTATCTCTAGTGATTTTCGTGATGTTATTCCCCATCAAACTGATTATCGTTAGCATCGGTGAATGCTTGAATAATTCAAAATGTAATTCACTTATTCGGTTATGATCCAATTCAATACCTACGAGACTTTCCTGATCTCGAAACGTTCCTGGTTCAATTTTCTTCAATCCATTAGAATTCAAACTAATAACTCGCAATTTTTTCAGACCTTGGAATATATTTGGAGAAATTTCTGTGAGATTATTCCCAGAAAGATCCAACCACTCAATTGTAATCGGTAGACTCCTCATAAAATCCAAATTATTTAAAGGGTTGTGTCCGAGGAGAAGAATGGATAGGCAGATCTGTTCAAAAGCGCCATTCTCAATTGTTTGGATAATATTGCGTTGTAATATGAGACCAATGCAATATTTATTCTTCATTATATTTTTTTCAATTACACTTATATTATTAGACGAAAGATTCACTAGTACATTCGAAGGTAAATCATTGAGTAGCTCTGGTGTAATATCAGCTATTTGATTTCTTCCTAAATTAATTATACGAACAAAGTCACCTGGCAATTTGTACCAACCACGTTTGAATCTCTTGATATTACGATTGCTTAAGTTTATGGAACATTCTGCATGATATACACTCACTTCGGTGCAATTATCAAGACTCGAATCTTCTGTTATTTCCTCGAGAGATTGTACAGTACCATCAACCGTCATGCATAATTGAACACGAAAAGTTATAGGCATTGTCTCATTACCACTCTCGTAACTGAATAGAAAAACATTTCTAGGACTAGGCCGGGAAACAGATGACCCATCCGGTGTAGCTCCTACGTTTAAGCGGTGTAAACTATTACCTTCGATTATTACTTTTGTACTTTTTTTTAGACCACTCAAATCGATTGTATCTAAAGAGTGTATATAATCAATATATATAATAAAAAAAAGTGTGAGTTTCGGTGAAGTGAAACAAAACTCAGAAACCAACCC
This sequence comes from Aleiodes leptofemur, assembly GCA_963942555.1. NCBI lineage: Eukaryota > Metazoa > Arthropoda > Insecta > Hymenoptera > Braconidae > Aleiodes > Aleiodes leptofemur. The sequence goes on from OZ012616.1 coordinate 4,790,733, forward strand.
TTATAGCCCTATGGGGGTTGTATGGTGTAGTAACACTCCACCCCCCCTTCAGGATGAAGTAGTTTGTTTTTAGCTACGAGGGTTGGTTTTAGTGATATAAGGGTGAAAATAAGTATCGCATCTATTTAGTCGATTTGGATGGACACGAAATAATATTCTAAATAGTTCTACAATATTCTAGAATGATCCAGAACAGTTGACGGTAGTTTTAAATGTTCTAGAACATTAGAAAATTTTCTAGAATGTTCCAGAAGGTTTGGAAATGTTCCAGAAAGTCCGGGAATGTTCTAGATTGCTCTAAAATATTCTACATTGTTCTAGAATCTACAGGAATGTTCTAGATTGTTCTGAAATGTTCTCGATTGTTCTAGAATGTTCTAGACTGTTCTGAAATGTTCTAGGCTGTTCTAAAATGTTCTAGATTGTTATAAAATATTCTCGATTGTTCTAGACTATTCTAAAATGTTCTAGATTGTTCTAAAATGCTCTCGATTGTTCTAGAATGTTCTAGACTGTTCTAAAATGTTCTAGACTGTTCTGAAATGTTCTAGATTGTTATAAAATATTCTCGATTGTTCTAGACTATTCCAAAATGTTCTAGATTGTTCTAAAATGTTCTCGATTGTTCTAGAATGTTCTAGACTGTTCTACAATGTTCTAGATTGTTATAAAATATTCTCGATTGTTCTAGACTATTCTAAAATGTTCTAGATTGTTCTAAAATGTTCTCGATTGTTCTAGACTGTTCTGAAATGTTCTTGACTGTTCTAAAATGTTCTAGATTGTTATAAAATATTCTCGATTGTTCTCGACTGTTTTGAAATGTTCTAGATTGTTCTGAAATGTTCTCGATTATTCTAGACTGTTCTAGATTGTTCTAAAATATTCTCGATTGTTCTAGACTATTCTAAAATGTTCTAGATTGTTCTAAAATGTTCTCGATTGTTCTAGAATGTTCTCGATTTTTCTAGAATGTTCTAGACTGTTCTAAAATGTTCTAGACTGTTCTAAAATATTCTAGATTGTTCTAAAAGTTTCTAGAATGTTCCAAAAAGTTCGAAAACATTCTACGATGCCCCACAAGGTTTGAGAATTTTCTAGAACGTTCCAAAAGGCTTAAGAATATTTTGGAGCGTTCCATAAAGTTCGAGAACATTCTAGAATTTTCCCGAAGGTTCTAAAATTTTTTAGAAAGCTCAAGAGCATTGAGAATTGGGAGAAATTAATACTGACACATGTTTTTCACCTAGAATTTTTCCAAATTTCCAATGAAACCATTAAAAAAGCTCTACCTTATACTGCTCAAATGGAATGCTTAATTCCCACTCTCGACTCAATAAATTGATGAGGCTCGGATGGAAATATAGGAGATAGATTTTTTCTAATGATCTCATTGAAAAGCTGAGAGAATTTCTCATAGGAATCATATCAGGAGTTATTTTTCCAATTTTTCGAAAATTCCATTTTCCGCTCAAGATTTGAAGGTGCAACGCTTCTGTTTTTGAGAACTTTCAATCTTCCAGAAATATCTTTGGTTCTATTGGTTGTAGTAGCTTGGGGTTGTTCTTGAATTGAAGCTCAGCTCATTTCTCATGGCTTTGAATAATTGTAACGAAAAAAATTATCGATTACTCAGGACTTATACAGGAAAAACTAATTTTCAGTAAATGGCCTAGAGGTATTTGAAAAATTGATAAAAAAAATTTTGAACAACACAAATCGATGGGAAAAGAGCTTGGCTTCCATTTGAGATCAACCCCAGATCACTACGATCAACGGAACCATTGCTAAAACCAATAGAACCGGAGATTTCACTAAAAAAATGCATTTTGTAGATTTCCTAAGGGACCTTTCAGAACTTGGCAAAAAGTCAAATTCTCTAAAAATTGAGAAGCATTAATAGTGACATATTTATTGTTATTGAAATTTTCTCAGCTTTCCAAGGAATTTTTAAAAAATCACTATCTTGATATGGTCAATTGAGATGTCCGTTTTCTCTCTTTAATGGATTATATATAATTATAAATCATTATAGGAGCTGCCAAAAATCTGACCCGAGCGAAGCGAGGGGGGAAAGCTAGTTATGTGATATATCCAAACGTTTCAGATTATTCAATCCATTGAAAGTGTTATTGCTGAATGAAGAAATTACGTTATCAGACAGTGATAATATCTCGAGATTTATCAGTTTTGAAAAAATCGACGATGGAAGCTCCCCAAGCGAGTTATTGGAGAGATTCAATGTCTTAATCTGTGTTAAAGTATTGAACGCATTATCCTCGATTTCTCTAATTTGTTGATTGGATATATCGATGTCACTGGGGATGGGCTCAGTTATTAACACATTTTTCAGAATTCCTCCGTCGATGATTGGCTGATATGTTCCATGATTGGCTGAATCTGCTATTGTCCAATGAGGTAGACAGACGCCAAGAAGTAAAGTGAGTAACCCACGTATCATTTTGTCTTTCTCGTAAACTCATCTGAAAGCACATTCATGTACTATAAATTTTCTAATTATATTTCAGAATTATTCCGCATAATATTTCAACTCAAACACTCGCTGAATTTGAAAAAACTTTTATTGGAAATTTCATGCATTGAATTATTATAGAATCTGACCTTATATGATAGAGTAGTGGTTTCTACGGTGAATGAATCAGAACTGAAGATATTGCCGGAAATTTTGTATTCACTCTGTTTCGTACATTCATTATCGTTCAAATAGATTACTCCTACTGACCTTCATAGTTGAGAAATTCTACGATGGGGTCATAGATAATTGATAATTCTCTAGCATGAAGGAAAATATAGATATAAATAGAATACGTTGGGATGTTTTTATTTCTTTTTTGCCCCTAAATATGTGTTTAAGATTTTTTGTATTGGAGACATGACAAATTTTCATGAAAACCTTCATTCTAGATTGAAATTAAAGCTACAATAAAAGTGGCTGTGACTAGTCTATGGGAATTTTTGAATCTCTTTTGAATTTGAAGATCTCATTGGAAGATTAAAATCATTCTATCCTCAATTGTCTTTCCGAAATGTTTCAATGTTTATCATCAAAACTCCTGCAGTTTCTTAATACTATGATTGAAAAAGTTCTATCTCAAGCCAATTTATTCAGTGTTTATCTTACCTCCACTTATTCTATAGAATATAGAGAATATTAAAGTACTGTTACGCAGCATTTTATGTATTATTAAAATATAAGTAACATAAAATTAGAAAATGCAACTTTTTGAGAAACGTTCAGAAGAATGCAATTTTTCAAACTCCTATGACACTCTTGAAGAATTAATAGTTTCTATAATCGCATCAATTCATGCAAGGATATGAATGATTTTGTGGTTTAGCAGCGATCACGTCTGCTGTACACTAACTCGTACTATTTTCTTGCAAAGTCTATTTCACCACAGTTTGTCTGTAAATCGTTCAATGGAAAGGAATTTGGTGGAATAGAAATGGTAAATAATCATAAATATTCGCGAAATTTTGGAGCGATTCCATTTATTCATTTATTAGATAGTAAAAATCAGCGTTCAGTTTATTCTCATTATCATCAAGACGATCTTGAGCTACACTCATTGAAGTATCAACGTCTTCTACAATTTCCAACGTGTTCCAATGGGCTTTGAACTACGAAATTCTTGAAGCTTCTTAGCGGATTGCTGCGCATCCGAATATTGCAGCATCCCAAAATTCCAGAAAATAATTCGCCATTGAGACTTGTTATCAAATTATTGGTCAATTTAATTCGTGGAACAGTAGTTGTGTCAAATGCGCCATTTGCAATTGATCTATCGGTGATTTTGTTACGGCTGAGATCGAGAATATATAGATTCAAATGAGAGAAGCTTTCTGCTTCAATAGTATCAATCTCATTATCGGAGAACAAAAGTGAAAATCTATAAGAACTTTTTATCCCTGAGAATGTATTTTTCACGATTCTCGTAATTTTATTATCGTTCAAATTGAGTTCACCAAGATTCGGCAAATTTTTGAAGGTTTCAGGATTCAACTGACTAATTCGATTTCTTGCCAATTCAATAACCGAAAGATGTTCCAAATTGTCAAACGTTCCAGGTTCAATTTTTTCCAATTTATTATCGGATAAGAAAATGCCTCGTATTTTTCTAAAACCTTGAAATATATTCAAAGGAATTTCAGAAATGTTATTGTTAAAAACTCCCAGAAATTCAATATTTTCTGGTAATGTCCTCATCAAGTTCAAATTATTAAAATCGTTGCGACCAAACATAAGTCCAGGCGGACAGATATTTTCAAAGGCCCTATCTTCAATTGTGTTGATAGGATTTGAATATAAAAATAGACCTATGCAATGTTTATTTTCCATTATGTTTTTTTTAATTATATCAATATGATTGTCGGAAAGATCAACCACCATTTTTGCAGGTAAATCATTAAGCAGCTCTGGTGTAATTTCCCTTATTTTGTTTCTCGATAAATCAATTGAAAGTCCAAAGTCAATGATCAATTTGTACCAGCCGCGTTCAAATTTCTTGATACCGCGATTATTCAATTCTATTCGACGGCCTATTTGATCTACGCGTACTTCCACGCAATCACCAAGTGGCTCATTTGGTTTCAGTTCTTCGAGAGACTTCACAGTGCCATCATCAATCATGCATACTTTAACCCTGAAATTTTCAGGCACTGTTACATTATAGTTTACAAAAATCGATAGGAAGACTTCTGCGGTGTCTTGACCGTCAGGCACAGTAATAGGTGAATTCTCTGGAAATTGAATTGAAATATCCCCGAAGAATAAAGTTTTCTCAATGATAATTTCTGTCGATTTTGACAGAACAGTCAAAACGGATGAGTTCAGATTGTATATAGGATGATATGACAGATCTAAACGTTTCAAATTCTTCAATCCATGAAAGACCTCATACAGGTTGGAAATATTGTTATTAACCAGCAACAATTCTTCGAGATTGATCAGCTTTGAAAAAATTGATGGTGGAAACTCCGTGAGCATATTATCCGAGAGATTTAAAATTTTAATGTGTGTCAAGGCATCGAGCGAATTATTCTCGATTTTTCTAATTTGTAAATTAGATAAATTGATGTAATTGAGAGTGAGATCACTTATTGTCACATTTTTTAGAATACCTCCGTCGATGATTGGTTGATAGCTCCTATGACTGGCTGGATTTGCTGTTGTACAATGGGGCAACCAGACCCCAAAAAGTAAAATGAGTGTGCAAACTTTCATTATGCCTTTCTCGTGAGCCAATCTGGAAGCATATTCATTTATCATGAATTTCGTAATTATATTCCAGAATTATTCAAAATAACGTTTCAATTCAATCACTCCCTGAATTATTTGAATGTTCTATTGGAAATTTTGTGCTGTAATTTATTGTAAAATCAAACCTTATATGAGAGACTAGCTGTTTCCACAGTGAATAAATACAAACTGATGAAACTGTCCAAAATTTTCTATCCGATTCGTTTGGTCCATTCATCACCGTTTAAATAGATGACTCCCACTGACCTTCATAGTTAATAATTCTAAGATGAGGTCATAGATGATTGATAATTCTCTAGCATGAAGAAAAATACAGCTATGAGAAGAGTATGTTGGAATGTTTTTATTTTCTTTCCTCAAACATGTGTTCAAAGTTTTTATATTGGGTACATAGAGAAATCTCAATCAAGACTTTTATTGTAAATTGAGATTAGAGCTACAACAAAAGTATCTAAGACAATCAACTAAGAAAGCCTGTGATCACTGAATTACTAAAATATGAGTGAAATAAAATTAAAAAATTGGGACTATTTGGGAAATATTGTAAAACATACTTTTCTCTCAAAATCTCATCACTTTGATTAATGAATTAATAGTTTTTATACCCGCAGCCTTCATGCAAGGATATAAGCAGTTTTGTGACTCAGCGATGATTACGTCTTCTTCACACAAAATCGAATCATTCTCTTGCAATGTCTATTTTATGACACTTTCATATAATTCTTCCAATAAAAAGACATTAAGGGGAACAGAAATGTAGAATGATCAAAGATACTCGTGGAATTTTGAAATGCTTTTATTTATTCATTCATCATACAGTAACATTCACATTCGGTTTGTTGTAATCATTATCAAGGGAATCTTGAACGAAAAGCATTGAAGAATTAAAAAAATTCGTATCAAAATCTTGAAGAATTATCAAGGTATTCCAATGGATTCCTAACCAGGAAAATTCTTAATGCTTCTCATCGGATTATTTTGCAATTTAATATCGCAGTGTCCCAAAATCCCAGAGAATGATTCACCTTTGAGATTTATTATCAAATTATTGTTCAATGAAATTCGTTGAACAGTAGTTTTATCAAATGCACCATTTGCAATCGATTCATCTGTGATTTTATTCGTCGAGAGGTCGAGAGTTCTTATGTTCAAACGAGAGAAGCTTCCTGCTTCAATTGTATTTATTTCATTAAAGGCAAGCGAAAGTGAAAATCTATGAGAACTTTTTATCTCTGAGAATGCATCTCTCGTGATTTTTATAATTTTATTACCACACAAATCCAGTTGACCGAGATTCGACAAATTCTTCAGCATTTCAGGGTTCAATTGACTAATTCTATTTTCTGCCAATTCAATAACAGAAAGATATTCTAGATTATCAAATATTCCTGGTTCTATTCTTTCCAAGTTATTATTGGTTAAAGAGATGGCTCGTATTTTTTTGATACCTCGGAATATATCCGGAGGAATTTCAGAAATATTATTGTGAGAAAGTCCCAGAAATTCTATAGTTTCCGGTAATGTACTAATGAAATTCAAATTACTAATATCATTGTGATCAAGCTTGAGACCATACAGACAGATTCTTTTAAAGGCGCCATCTTCAATTCTCCTGAGAACATTTGAACTTAAAAATAAACCTACACAATGTTTATTCTCTATTGTATTTTTTTTTATTGTATTAACATGATTATGGGAAAGATCAATTACCATTTCTACAGGTAAATCATTGAGCAGCTCGGGTGTAATTTCTATTATTCTGTTTCTCGATAAATCAATGAATGGGTAGCAGTCAATCATCAATTTGTACCAGCCACGTTCAAATTTTTCGATACCGAGATCGCTCAAGTCTATTCGACGACTCCATTGCTCTACGCGTGCTTCCACACAATCACCAAGTGGCTCATTCTGTTTCAGTTCTTCGAGGGACTTCACAGTGCCATTATCAGTCATGCATAATTTGGCCTTGAAATTTCCAGGCATTGTTACATTAGGTTTCACGAAAATCGATTGTAGAACTTCCAAAATTTCTTCACCTTTAGTTACAGGAATAGATGAATTGTCGGGAAAGTCGAGAATAAGTTCTGTAGAACGAATTCCCATAATGATAACTTCAGTAGATTTTGGCACATTTAGTAATTCGTATGTGCTCAGACTTAATTTACGATTATGTGACAGATCTAAACGTTTCAAATTCTTCAATTCAACAAAAGTTTCATAGATGTAAGTAATGTTATTATTAGCCAGTAATAATTCCTCGAGATTGATTAGTTTTGAAAAAGTTGACGGTCGAAATTTCTTGAGCATGTTATTCGAAAGATTCAAAGACTTAATGTGGGTTAAGGCATCGAGCGCATTTTTCTCAATTCTTTTAATTTGTCGATTAGATAGATCGATATCACTGGGAATAGGCTCAGTTATTGTCACATTTGTCAGTATTCCTCTGTTGATGATTGGTTGATAGTTCCCATGGCTGGCTGGATCTGCTGTTGTTAAATGAAACAGACAGACTCCAAGGAATAAAATGAGAGACCAAAGTTCCATTTTTCGCTTTTTCTAAGCTAATTTGAGAGCACATTCATTCAGCCTGAATTTTCTGATTATATTTTAAAATGATTTCTTATCACATTTCAACTCAAACACTCACTGAATTTTTAGAAACTTTTATTAGAAATTTTATGATAGAGTAGTGGTTTCCACGGTGAATGAATAAGAACTGAAGATATTTCCGGAAATTATGTATTCGCTTCGTTTGGTCCATTCATTATCGTTCGAATAGATTACTCCTACTGACCTTTATATTTGATAATTCTATGATGGGGTTATAGATAATTGATAATTCTCTGGCATGAAGAAAAATACCGATATGAAAAGATCACGTTGGTATGCTTTTATTCCATTTTTTTTGTGAATGTATGTTCGAGGTTCCTGTATGAAGCCCACAAAATTCTCATGAGGACCTTTATTGTAGATTGAGATGAGAGTTACAGCAAGAGTATCTAACTAGTTTATAGAAATTTTCGAATATTTTTTGTATTGAAAAATATTTCATTCGGAAATAGCAATGATTTTACATTTCTGCTTTTTTTACTTTTTTATGACAGTTTTTCAATAGTTTTTTAATGAGAGGACATTTTAAGGATAGAAGTGTTGAACAATCATAGATACTCGTGAATTTTTCAAGTGCTTCTATTTATTTATTCACTTATCATACAGTAATATTAGCATGCAGTTTGTTCTGATCATCGTTAAGAAGATTCTGAAGAAAAAAATTCGTTGAAGTATCAAAGCAGTTTGTATGAAAATCTTTAACATTTTCCAAGGTATTCCAATGGGTTCTTAAACGGAAAAAATTCATATCAAATTCTCCAACAATTTTCAAGGTGTTCCAACGGACTTCTAACTAGGAAATTCTTGATAGTTCTTATCGGATTGCCCCCCAACCAAATATCACAGCACTCCAAAATTCCAGAGAATGATTCACCATTGAGATTTGTTATCAAATTGTGGTTTATTTGAATTCTATAAATGTTAGCCCTGTCGAATGCGCCCTTTGCAATTGATCTATCAGTCATTTTATTCCCTCTGAGGTTGAGAGTTCCTATGTTCAAATGAGAAAAGCTTCCTGTTTCAATAGTATCAATCTCGTTATTTGAGAGCAAAAGTGTAAATCTATGTGAACTTTTTATCTCTGAGAATGCATCTTTCGTGATTTTAGTAATTTTATTGCAACGCAAATTGAGTTCACCAAGATTCGGTAAATTCTTGAATATTCCAGGATTCAGTTGGCTAATTCGATTCTCTGCTAGTAGAATAGCTGTAAGATATTTCAGATTATCAAAGGTTCCTGATTCAATTCTTTCCAATTTATTGTAGGATAAATCGATGACTCGTACTTTTTCGAAATCTTGGAATATATTTGGAGGAATTTCAGAAATATTATTCTGCAAAAATTCCAGAATTTCTAGAGTTTTTGGGAATGTCCGAATGAAATTCAAATTGTCAATAACGTTACGATCAAGCATAACTCCATACAAGCAGATATTTTCAAAGGCACCATCTTCAACTGTTTTGAGATTGTTCGATCCTAACAGCAGAATTACACAATTCTCATTCTTAATTATATCTTTTTTAATTGAATTAATATGATTAGATGAAAGATCAAGTACCATTCCTGCAGGTAAGTCATTGAGCAGTTCTGGTGTAATTTCCGTTATTTTGTTTCTCGATAAATCAATTGAATAGACAAAGTCAACAGTCAATTTGTACCAACCACGTTCGAATTTGTTAATACCGAGATTGCTCAATTTTATCGAGTGGGACATTAATGGATGTACGCCCACTACCACACAGTCACCAAGTGGCTCATTTGGTTTGAGTTCTTCGAGGGACTTCACAGTTCCATCATCAGTTTTGCATAATTTAATATTGAAATTTTCAGGTATTGTTACATTAGGTTTCACCAAAATCGAGTAAATAACGTCCATACCCTCTTCACCATATGGCACAGTAATAGTTGAATTCTCTGGAAATCGAATTGAAATAATCTCGAAGAAGGAATTTTCCTCAATGATAATTTCCGTAGATTTTGGCAGACCAGTCAAATCGTATGGGTGAAGATTGTGTATGGAATTATATGACAGATCTAAATGTTTCAAATTCTTCAATCCAACAAAAACCCCATACAGGTGGCGAATTCTATTATTAGCCAGTGATAACCATTCAAGATTGATCAATTTTGAAAAAATTGAGGGTAAAAGCTCCCTGAGTGCATTATTCGAGAGATTTAAAATTTTAATATGTATTAACGCATCGAACGAATTATTCTCGATTTTTTCAATTCGTAGATAGGATAGATCGATGTCATTGAGAATGGGGTCGGTTATTGTCACATTTTTTAGAATACCTTCCTCGATGATTGGTTGATAGTTCACATGGTTAGCTAACTCTGCTGTTGTCCAATGAGGGAAGCAGATTCCAAGAAGTAAAACGAGTGACCAAAGTTTCATTTTGCCTTTTTCGTGAGCTATCCTGAAAGCACATCCAGTCATATTGAATTTCCTAATTATAGTTCAAAATTATTCCTAATAACATTTCAATTTAAGCACTCACTGAATTATTTGAATCTTTTTTTGGAAATTTCATGCTGTAAATCATTGTCAAATCTAACCTTATATGAGAGACTAGCTGTTTCCACAGTGAATCAATACGAACTGATGATACTGTCCAAAATTTTCTCTCTGAATCGTTTAGTCCATTCATCACCGTTTAAATAGATCACTCCTACTGACCTTCATAGTTGATTATTCTAAGATGAGGTCATAGATAATTGAGAATTCTCTAGCATGGAGAAAAATACAGATATGGAAAGAACACGTTCTGACATCGATTACACGTCTTTTGACCCACGGCGTTTGCTCCACCGACAATTGATCCACGACATTTCATCCTATTTTTTTTAATCTGCCGACAATTATTCCTCTATTCTTTCAATTAAGTTGTTTGTAGCACTATATTCGAACAATTGAATCATATGTATTTCATTAGAATACATTACAATTTTTTTAAACAATAATTTGGTTTTCAGTTATACAGTGATGCATTGGGTGGTACCCCGTAAATAATCAACTGATGAGTAGCCTCGAAATAACTTCGATGCAACACGAAAATGATGAAACAAAATAAAAATAAAAATAGTAATGAAGAAGCAAAACGAGTAAATAGACAGCACTCTGTCTCATGTAGAACATAAATATATACTGCCAAATCCGCAAATTTGAACCTCAGTATGCCACTGGTGAGGAAAATGAAACAGAAACAATGATGATAATACAATTATTTGGACGAAGACTGCACATATAGTGCCAAGAAGAAAATAAGGAGAAAGAAATAGAAGCGGGAAGCAAACAAATTTTCGGGATCAGATATTGAGGATCGATTGTCGGTGGGTTAAAATAAATAGAATGAAATGTCGTGGATCAATTGTCGCTGGACCAGACGCCATGGATCAAAAGACGTGCCACCGGGACATTTTGTTTTCCTTAAAGGTTAGAGTTACAACAAAATTATCTGTGGACATGTTTACCATCGAGAATTTCCTGAGTTACTCAATACTCTCATTAGAAAAATTCGAACGCAAGCTAATTTATTGCAATGTCCATTTTTCATTTTTTTTTATAGTTTGCTCAATTTTAGGAATTTTCGAGAGGATAGGTATAATAAAGAAGCCGTAGGCATTTACGAAATTCTGGAATAATTCAATTTATTCATTTATTGTACAATAAATCTTCGATGAAGTTCATTGGATTTTCAAGGTATTTTAGTAGATTCTTACCCGAAGAAATTCTTGATATTCTTTATCGGATTTCCGTCCAAATAAAAAGTATAGGATCCTAATATACCAGAAAATGACTCTCCATTCAGACTTGTTATAGAATTGTCCTCTAAGCCAAATGTCTCGATAGTAGTCATGTTGAATGCACCGCTTGCAATTGACTCATCTGTAATTTTATTATTGCCGAGTGCAAGGTAGCTTATATTCAAATGAGAAAAGCTTCCTTCTTCAATTGTATCAATCTTGTTATTAGAAAGGAAAATATTCAATTTACGTGATGTTTTCAGTCCCGAGCATGTATCTCTAGTAATTTTTGTGATATTATTCCAAGCTAGACTGATTGTCTCCAGCATCGGTGAATTCTTAAATAACTCAAAACGTAATTGACTTATTCGATTAATATATAATTCAATACTTTTGAGATTTTCCTGATCTTCAAATGTTCCTGGTTCAATTCTTTCCAATTTATTACGGGACAAACCAATGAATTCTAATTTTTTCAAACCTCGGAATAAATTCGAAGGAATTTCTGTTAAATTATTTTGAGAAAGATCTAGCCTTTCAATCATAATCGGTAGTTTTCTGATAAAATTCAAATTATTCAAACGATTGTGTTGTAGCAAAAGAGCAGATAGACAAATTTTATCAAAAGCACCATCTTCAATTGTTTCGAGAATGTTCCATGCTAAGTTTAGACCTACACAATATTTATTCTCAATTATATTCTTTTTGACAGTAGCAATCTTATTAGATGAAAGATCCACCATCATATTTGAAGGTAAATCATTGAGTAGCTCTGGTGTGATTTCAGTAATTTGATTGTTCGCTAATGAAATTATACGAACAAAGTTAACTGGTAATTTGTACCAGCCACGTTCGAATTTCGTGATATTATATTCCATCAAATTAATTAAACGCTCTGAATGAGATGGCACTATTTCTTTGCAATTAACAAGACTCTGATTCTCATCCAATTCCTCAACCGATTGTTCAGTATCATTATTAAAAATCTCATTTTCTTTAATTTCCTCGAGCGATTGTACTGTACCATCAGCAGTCATGCATAACTGAACACGAAAAGTTTCAGGCATCCTCTCATTACCACTCTCGTAACTAAATGGAATAGGAGCTCTAGGATCAGTGTGAGAAACAGACGACCAATCCAGTGGAGGTCCTACCTGAAGGCTCCATAAATGATTACCATCAATTACTACTTCTGTAGCATTTGTTAGACCAGTCAAATCGCTTGTACTCAAAGAATCTATCTGATTATACGATATATCTAAACGTTTCAAATTATTCAATCCATCAAAAGTCTTCTTATCGAATGAAGTAATTGAGTTATGAGCTAGTGATAATTCTTCGAGATTGACCAGTTTCGAAAAAATCGACGAGGGAAGTGCTTCGATCGCGTTATTTGAGAGATCCAAACTCTTAATGTGTGTTAAGGCATCAAACGCATTGTTATCGATTTGTCTAATTTTTCGATTGGATAGATCGATGTGACTGGAGATTGTTACACTCCTCAGAATATCTCTGTCCATGTTTACTTGATAGTATGCTGTTGTCCAATGAGGCAAACAGACGCCAAGAAGTAAAATGAGTGACCAGAGCTTCATTGTTGTCTTCTGCCGAGCAAATATAAAAGTATATCTATTAAATTTTTAAATTTCTTAAGGTGAGCGAATGATCAATTTATTTATTATAAAAGCTTACCTTATGATGGATTCGTTATTCTTACTGTGGGTAGATAAAAACTGATGATTTTGGACAAAATTTCGGGAGTATATATACCTACCTTGTTTTTCATCCACTTTTATCTATTTATCATTGTTCAAATAGACGATTCTCATGGTGCTCAGAAATTGATAATTTATTCTTGTTTTAAAAATAGACATTCATATTATTCGGTTCCTCAACATGTGATAATAACGTGGGCATTAAAACCTTGAAGCTGATTACGATCTATAAAAAGGTTTTCATGAAAACTTCTCTTAGTTTCTATTACAGAAACCTTGAATACACACTTAAGAAAAAAGAACAAAAATATGCCTATCGTGTCTATAATCCCATCATGAAATTATCAAGTATTAAGGAGATACAGTTGCTATCTACGTTAAACAAAAAGTGTTAGACTATGATAAAATGATTTATTTCTATAATGATTCAAGTCGCTATCTATACCATCGCAGAAATTTTGCTTGACATTATCGTGTGAAATTTTGTCAAAATGAATTTTCAAAAATGCCAGATTTTATACAGTGTCTTATGAGGAATGAAGATTCGAGAAATCGGCACTTTCATTTGAATTATACAATTATTTGTCGATCAGATGCAATTCAAAAAGACTGAAAATTGGCTTTTTGAGATGTACAAATTTTCTTTTCTGCAATAAAGTACTTGGCCACGGTGAAGTTTATTGGATTAATTAAGAGAAATCACCCAAAATTCAAGGTTAATCTGTATCACAATGGAATTGATACATTTGGCAAAGTTGTATTTACTGATTTTTCAAAATCAATGTTCTCTTATTTAATGATAAAATGCCTTGCAAATTATTCATTTTCGGATTAGATTATTTTTTACCAATATTTATTCATTGTAATGTCAATCGATAGTTTGTACAATTGTAGGAATTTTTCGAAAGATAGGTATTGTAAAAAAACCGTAGGCATTCACGTAATTTCAAAATAATTGAGTTTATTCATTTATTATACAGGAAGTCTTGAATAAAGCTCATTGGATTTTCAACGTATTCCAATAAATTCTTAACCAAAGAAATTCTTGATACTCTTTATCGGATTGTCTCCGCACAAAAGAGTATAGGATCCCACAATACCAGAGAATGACTCTCCATTTAAACTTGTAATAAGATTGTCATTCAATTCAATACTTTCAAGAGTGGTCATGTTAAATGCACCGCGTGCAATTGATTCATCTGTAATTTGGTTTTCGTTGAGCTGGAGAATGCTTATATTCAAATGAGAAAAGCTTCCTTCTTCAATCGTATCAATCTTGTTGTTGTTGAGTAAAATTACCAATTTACGTGATGTTTTCAGTTCCGAGAACGTACCTCTAACGATTTTTGTGATGTTATTTCCTGATAAATAGATTGTCTCCAATATCGATGAATCCTTGAATAAATCAAAATGTAATTGACTTATTCGATTGGAATGTAAGTCAATATAAATGAGATTTTCCTGATCTTTAAACGTTCCTGGTTCGATTATTTCCAATTTATTGTCTGACAAACAGATGAATTTCAATTTTTTCAGACCTTGAAATATATCCGGAGGAATTTCTATTAAATTATTTTTAGAAAGATCCAACCTTTCAATCATAATCGGTAGGCTTCTGATGAAATTTAAATTATTGAAACGGTTGCCTCGAAGAAGAAGAGAAGATAGGCATATTTTTTCAAAGGCCCCATCTTCAATTGTTTGGATAACATTTTCTCCTAATTGAAGATCAATGCAATAGTTACTCTGCATTATATTTTTTTTGATTATACTAATTTTATTAAACGAAAGATCTACCATAACATTTAAAGGTAAGTCATTGATTAGCTCTGGTCTAATATCAGCTATTTGATTTTTCGCTAAGATAATCATACCAACGAAATTACTTGACAATTTGTACCAGCCACGTTCAAATCTCGTGATATTATCATTCATTAAGTATATTAGACGCTGAGAATAATCTAGCTTCGGTTCAGTACAATTGCCAAGACTCTCAAGACTCTGATTCTGTTCAATTTCTTCAAGAGATTGTACAGTACCATCATCGGCCATGCATAATTTCACACGGAAAGTTTTAGGCATCGTCTCTTTAGCACTCTCGTAACTGGATACGAAAGGATTACCATATTCATACTGGGAATAAGGTGACCAATCCGATGGAGGTCCTACGTGAAGGTTTTGGAAACGGTTTTCTTCGATAATTACTTCTGCAGATTTTGTTAGACCAGTCAAATCGATTGTATCTAGAGAATAGATATCATTATGTGATACATCTAAACGTTTCAAATTATTCAATCCATTGAAAGGCTTATTGCCCAATGACCTAATGAAAGTATGATTCAGTGCTAATTCTTCGAGATTGATGAGTTTTGAAAAAAGCGATGGTGGGAGCTCCTCGAGCGGATTACACGAAAGAGTCAATGACTTGATGTGTGTTAAGACATCGAACGCGTTATCCTCAATTTTTCTAATTTCTCGATAGGATAGATCGATGTCACTGGGAATAGGCTCAGTTATTGTCACATTCATCAGAATGTCTCCGTCCATATTCACTTGATAGTCTGCTGTTGTCCAACAAGGCAGATAGACTCCAAGAAGTGAAATGAATAACCAGAGCTTCATTGTTTTCTTCTGGTGAGGAAATATGAAAGTATACTTATTAAGTTATTCAATTTTCTGAGTAAATTGATGGTCATTTCATTATAAAATCTTACCTTATATGATAGACTTATTATTCTTGCTGTGAAGAGATGAGTACTGATAATCTGGGACAAAATTTCGGGACTATATATGCCTACTGTGTTTTTCATCTACTTTTATTCTGTTTATCATCGTTCGAATAGATAAGCCTCATGGCCCACCCGGAAATTCATGATTTGTTCTAGTCTCAACAATAGACCTTCACATTTTTCCTTATTAACATGTGATAATAACGTGGGGATCAAATTTTTGAAGCTCATTACGACCCGCAATAAAGACCTTCATAAAAATGTCTCTATGTTTTTAATGTAAAAACCTTGAATACATCTTTGGAAGGAGAAAAACAAAAAGATCCCAAAGTACCTCTTTGATATATGTTTTTTTCCTCATACTGAAGAATTAGTAGTAATAATCGTAGAATCATCAACTAGTCAGGCCAAGAGAAGTGATCTATTTAACGTGGGTATTAAAAGTGTTGAGGATTATCTTGCATGAATAGGAAGAACCAACCAATTTGGAATAAGTACTGAAAATCATTTTCCGTGTGTTCAATTATATGAATAAATTTCAGAAAATTTTGCCTTCTATCTCTTTATTATCTTTATATAATCATCAAATTTTTAACTATTCAAATAAATTCTATTATCCAAGAAAAACTACACGGAGAGAAATAGAATAGTAACCATTACCATGTTGAACATAGTAATCATTACTATGTTAAATTAATCCAAATTACTATGTTCGTAGTACATACACACAGGTTGATACTGGATCAGGAGGGAGTTTCTTCAGTTTTTTGTCAATATCTCGGTAAATGAGCGAAATGGGCGTTAATATGGTATCACCAGGGAATTTTCCTGGTTTTTGCCGATTATAGCGGAAAATAAGCGAGATAGAGCAAAATAGACATGAGTATGGGATCAGGAAAGAATTGTTTCAGTTTTTTGCTATTATCTCAGTAAATAGGCGAGATAAAGCGAACTGGATATTAATATGGGATCACCAGGGAGTTTTCCCAGTTTCTCGTGATTATATCGGTAAGTAAGCGAGATAGAGCAGAATGGAAGTTAATTTGGGATCAGAAGGGAGTTCGTCCAGTTCTTTATTTTTATCTCGGTGAATAATCGAGATAGAGCGAAATGGACATTAATTTGGGATCATGAGGAAGTTTTCTCAGTGTCTCGTGACTATGTGGATAAATGAGCGAGATAGAGTGAAACGGACGATAATGTGGGATCAGGAGGATATTAATACGTGTCAAAACCCCCTCCTGATCCCATAGTAACGTCTATTTCGCTCTATCTCGCTTACCCATGGATATAATCACGAAAAACTGGAAAAACTTCCTCCTGATCCCAAATTAACGTTCATTTCGCTCTATCTCGCTTATTCACCGAGAAAATCACGGAAAACTGGAGGAGCTCCCCTCTGATCCCAAATTAACGTCCGTTTCGATAGTTCTCGCTTATTCACCGACATAGTCGCGAAACACCGAGAAAACTTCCTCCTGATCCCAAATTAACGTCCATTCTGCTCTATCTCGCTTACTTACCGATATAATCACGAGAAACTGGGAAAACTCCCTGGTGATCCCATATTAATGTCCATTTCGCTTTATCTCGCTTATTTACTGAGATAATAGCAAAAAACTGAAAAAATTCCCTCCTGATCCCATACTCATGTCTATTTTGCTCTATCTCGCTCATTTTCTGCTATAATCGGCAAAAACCAGGAAAATTCCCTGGTGATCCCATATTAATGCCCATTTCGCTCTATCTCGCTTATTTACCGAGATATTGACAAAAAACTGGAGAAACTCCCTCCTGATCCGGTATCAACCTGTGTGTATGTACTATGAACTCAGTAATTTGGATTAATTTAACATAGTAATGGTTACTATGTTAACATAGTAATGATTACTATGTTAACATAGTAATGATTACTATGTTAACATAGTAATGATTACTATGTTCTACATAGCAATGATTACTATGTTCAACATAGTAATGGTTGCTATTCTATCTCTCTCCGTGTCATCATTTCCTTGTTCCTATTCTAAAAAGTTTATATACGTTGAATGGAATGCTAAAACTGTCACGTCTATTCGTTATTCTCCATTGGTTGACCAAAATTGCTTACTCGATTCAAGAAACAAAATAGAAATGAAGAATGAAACAATTTCTTTAAAGTAATTATCGATCATTGCTAATAGTTTTCGATTCAGCTAGAATAATAATCATCAAAAGATTTAAAAAAACAATTGAACAAAAAAATTAAAAGATCACTTTTCGTGCGATAGAGCGCACGACTGGTCTCGATTCTGAAATTCTTCATTATTTTTTCTAGCGAATGGAACATGACGAGAGCCCTACCCAAAGAAAGGATATAACAACCATTATTTTTCCTCTAATTCTCAGATTATTGATTTATGGAATTGTTTTTACTTCTTCATGTTGAAAAAGAATGGAAATGATCAGAATGTTTTCGAAAAATAATCATTCTTCTGCCCCAAATATTGGAAGGATGAGGATTTAAAAAAACTGGTAAAGTGAATAAGAAGGGAAAAATTAGACTATCGATAAAATAAAAAGAAACATTAAGGAGATTCTACAATGGCCGCAACGCAATGAATTCCGTACGGAATCGTTGCGGCTGGCTTATGTTTGCGGAAAAGTGCTGTATGGCAACGGACGCATTCCCTGTCAAACAACATTAGTAACCTCACTCCAAAGTCTGAATCCGGGTTTTTTTACAGAGCTAAAGCCTCTATGAAGAAGATTGAAAAAAATTACTTATTAATATAGGCATATTAAAACATCTTTTCATGTTTTTTTAGATTTTTTCATGAAGACCTTTATTCTGAAAAAATTACAATCATCCTGTCTTTTCCTAGTCCATTTTTAATTTTTATCAATATCGGCAAATTAATAAAAGCTTTAGCTGTCTTATTTGTTTGATCTTTTCAAGAAAATTCGAGTAGAAAATTAATTTTTACTTGAAAAAGAAGTGAAGGGTTGAGAAGCAAAATTGAAGAACAGCTCTGATTGATTTGATTTCATACATTTTTTATTTTCTGTCAAATTTATTTCCATTATGAATAATACATACTCATAATTACAGAAAATACATTATTTTGAAAATTACATAGTTTACATTTGAACGTAATCAGCAGCATACGGAAAAATTGCCATTGGGAGACATAAATCTCTCCAGCGGACGCGTCCACCTCCTGAAGATGATGGCTGTGATCGGATTTGTTGTTTATATTCCTGAGCAAATCGATCACGTAAATTTCTGAATTGTACTTTAACTTCATCACCTGCATCCAAATAGAAACGGCAATTAATATTCATCAACTCAATTTTTCATTTTTGTTAAAGTGACTTCAAATGATGAAAACTTTATATTCCATATATATTATATATTTATAATTACCTGGAATTATTATCTTCAAGGCCCCCAAGACCAAAGGTGACCCAAACCTTTTCCTTCTCCACGCAATTGTGATAACCAGAACTACTTTGATTAGACAATGTAGGATTTACCTCAACGAATCTGATGAGTTCTCTCTCCTGCTTAGCATCCAATTTCAAATGCTTCCCCATTTTCATTCAAAGAATGCGCAGGAATGTTAGAAAAATTACTTACGGTTATTAATATTTAGATTAATCAAGGTTATTGTTTGACGGGGAATGCGTCCGTTGCCATACGGCACTTTTCCGCAAACAGAAGCCTGCCGCAACGATTCCGTATGGAATTCATTGCGTTGCGGCCATTGTAAAATCTCCTTTACTCATATTGACACTCTTTCTATTTTTATGAGCGAATGACAATGAGCCACGAGTCAGTAAAATTCATACTAGTTGCTCTCTTGCTTCGTATTCTCCGTCGAGGAAATAACGATATTGTCATTTTTTATAAATTGTTAATGTTTATTCAAAAATTACATGGAATATTTTTTCTTGCTTTAATCATTATTATTCCTCATGTCAACATTATAACGAAAAAGAGCAATTTTTCAGCGTACTACTAGATAAGTTATCTGATTATAATGATACCATCATGATTAAAGTTATTATAGCATTTTTCATCCATTCTCTTCTTTTCTACGAAATTTGAGAGAAAATAATAATTGAGCATTTAACGAATTTATTCTTCAAAAATTTATTCTTGAGTATCATCATTCATTTTATTACTATTATTCTTAATACAATCGAATTTAGTTTCAATGTTATTTTCAAAATTTACGTATAATTTAGATCATAAATGGAAATAATTCACAAAACATTAGATTTTCTGGAGATATGTATTGAACTTTTTCAACCAATTGCTCAGCGGTCTTGTATATAACTGTTGTATAACAGCAATACTGATGGGATGAAATTAAAAAATTCAATAATTGATTAATAATAATCATAATGTATAATCCGTTATCTTTAAACGTTCTTGAAAACACCTGCTCGAATGTATTCAATGGGGACCCCAAATAGACCAATTCTAACATTCTTAAATGATAATTCAGAAAAAACACCATTCTCAAGGCGACTCAATGGATTTTCGCTCAGGTCAAGAACTTTCAAGTTTGGCGAATTTTTGATAGCACCTTTCGTAATATTTCTTATGCGATTTCTCACCAAGTAAAGATTTTCCACCCCCGAAATATCAGGAAAAGATGCATTAATTTCTGAAATTAAGTTATCATTCAATTCAAGAAATTCTATAGCACTTCCTTCAAATGCATCTCTTGCAATAGATTTCTCCGTAATGTTATTCACTCCAAGAGAAATTCTGGTCAAGTTCAAATGAGATAAGCTTTTTGCTTCGATGGTATCAATCTGATTATGATAAAGACGAATTTCAGCAATATTTGGAACGTCATTTCTTGATATCACACCTTGGGAAATTTTTTTGATTCTATTAAAAGATAAGTCGATTGTTACCAACTTTTCCAAGCCCCTAAATACTCCAGGTTCTAATTCACTGATTTTATTGTAATGCAGGCGAAGCTCAATAACACTTTCTAGGTCCTCGAATGCTCCTGGCTGAATAATCTCAACATCACTATCACCCAATTCTAGTTCCTCTAATTTTTTGAGGCCTTGGAATGTATTAGCAGGTATTACTCGAACTGGATTTTGTGAGAGATACAGGTGAGTCATAGTTACTGGTAATGTCTTGACAAAAGCCAAATCAGTCAGACGATTTCTACGCATATATAAGGTAGTTAAGTTAGTATTTTTAAATGCACCATCTTCAATATTTGAAATCAAATTGTCATCCAACATAATTCCTTTGATATATCCATTCTCAATTACATTCTTTCTAATTATCGCGATGTTATTGTTGTTCAAATCAATGTCGACCAACACTGATGGCAAATCATTCAATAATTCTGGTGTAATATCAGTTATCTGATTCTTATATAACCTCAATGCTTTGACCTCATTATATTCTAATTTGTACCAGTTATGTTCAAATTTTTGCAGACGCAGATCACTCAAATCTAATGAACCAGAAAATTCAATCACTCTTTCTTTGATGCAATAATCGTTGGAATCAATATTTTCCACCTTTTCTCCAACGGATTTAACGGAACCACTGTCATACATAGTCTTACATATTATGGTTCCTGGAGTAATAAGATTCCGCCGTACCTGCACCCAGTTATATTGGTTCTTCGTGAAATCAGTCCGGCGACGCTCTTCCCAAACATCTTCAAAATTTTCGGGTTCAGGAGGTAAGTCATTTTGTTTTCCAAAGTATATAACGGCAGACTCTGGCAAACCAGATAAAGAACTTCGTTGCAGTGTTTGAAAATTATTTGATGATAGGTCCACATAGGTCAAATTGTTCAATCCAAGAAAAGCATCATCGAATGATTCGATTTTATTGTCTGCCAGAGATAGTCTTTCGAGATTAGGCAGTCCCGAAAAAGTCGAAGGATCAAGTCTCCTAAGTTCATTGTATGACAGATCTAAACTTTCGATGGTTTTTGAGTCATTGAAAGTAGTTTGGTTGATGTGATGGAGCCCATGATGGGATAAATCCATGTGAGTAGAATTATCCTGTATTAACGGCACTATCACTTTGCTGCGTTCAACACTTGGACGGTGTGGTTTTCTCCCTGCTGTTGTCCAATGAGGGAGGGAGACTCCAAGGAGTAGAATGAATAACCCAAATTTCATTGTTATCTTGTTGTCAGTAATCTGGAAGTACATTAATTCAATTAATGTAATTACCATATCATAATTTTCGTTGATGAAGAGTGGATCACTTATTTTCTACGATTATCATTGAGAAAAGTTCGAATTAATTCTTTATTTTTATTACAGATTTTGATTTTATCGACCGTGTATATATTATTTATTATTTTCGGAACATCACTTTAATGGCAAATGCGATCATATAGGCGTTCGTTCATGAGAATCTCAGCTGAACTCAAAATGGAGAGAAATCCAAAATTTGCTTGAGTATTTGAACTTCTAATCTATTCAGGTTATCGGAGTTGAAACCCATATCATCGAGTGAAGATGGGAATTGAATAATTAAAAAAATTAATCAAATTAAAGAATTAAATTAAGTAAATTAGACAAGTTTTTGAAAAAGAAAGGAAAATTCTCATTAATTTTTTTTAAATCAAATATCAACAAATTTCCTCGCTCTACCGCTTTTGCTTTTGGACAGAGCAATACAGAGCACTAGCGGTCTCAGTTAAAACCCATGATAATGGAATAAACACACATCCGCCACATTTTTGGATAAAAAAAAATTGTTTTTTTCTCATATTTAAAAATTTTCGATCTATAGTTTTTTTGAATTTTTTACATGTGCATATTTTTTTCCATATTTTTTTCGTTAACAAAAAAATAATGTTAGCTGTCTGCTATTTTCAGTATCACTGAAAAAAAACCTCCACTACAGCAACTGAAGAAAAACATTATCTCTTTGTGTCTATCATTCACGAATTTTGAAACAAATATTCTATCGAAAATCACTATTCTCATATGATATAATTCAGCTTCCGAGCATGAGTTGCATGAAATAGACCGTTAGATAACGTAATATTGATTTTCTCAATAAACAGATGAAAAAAGTAAACTGCTATCCAATTTCTGATAAAATTATTAAATGGGATAAATTATTAATAAATTCTAGAATCTTACCTTGTTCTTATAGACTCGTTGATTCTACTTTGAAAGGACGAGAACTTTTGATATTCACAGAAAGTTTGGTTATATATACCTCAATCTCCCCCGTTTTTTTAGTCTCCTAATCATAATCTAAATATGGGTATTATATAAGATACAAAATAGTTTCTCACACGGAAATGAAGTCGAAGCTCATATTTGTTTTGTGTGATACTAAATAAACACCAATGAACTCTTAATTATTATTATCATTTTCTCGAATGAGCTATCACTAACACTGTTTTTAGCTACTGTTACATAATCACTGGAGCTTCAGTAATTCAAACATCTGTTATCATCAACGAACAAGCAATTGATAAAGACTAAAAAAATAGTCGTATTTTAAGCTCTGAGGCTTTTTTACATCCACATGTTTAGAAATTCGGTGATTTTCTTTTCAACATTCAAAAATATTTGTAGATGATTAGTATACTGCTGGCGTCAAGGACTTCTCAGCTTCAAATGTCACAGAAAATTTTTCCTCAAGGGGTAACTGGCCGATATCAAATTCAAATCAATTATCTATCCTCATATCATTTTTTTCTAAATATTCTCAATAAATCTCTAATTATTCAATAATTTTGTTAAAAAATTTTCATCTAAAATAACTATTCTCCATTGATGTAATTCAATTCTCAAGCATAAGCTGCATAAGATTGAACATTGGATCACATTATATTGATTTTTCTCATGGATAGATTAGGGAAATGAGCTGCTACTAAGTTTTCTTGTAAAATCATTGCAGAATGAATTATCAATAAATTATAAAATCTTACCTGGCAATAAAATCTTATTGCAGACACTTTGATTCTGCTGAGGGAAACACAAAATTTTTGATATTAACTGAAAATTTAGGTCTATTTACCCCTGATTTCTTCTATATTTTATCATCACTTTATCATCGTTCAAATAGAGATATTAAGCAGGACCCAATCAAAATTGTTTCCCACGTTGAAATTAAATTCAGCCTCATATCTTTTCGTCTGATCCTAGATAATCCTCATGGACTTCTCCTTTTTATCATCATTCTTACGAATGATCTACGCCAATATGTTTTCAACTAATTTTACACAATCATTAAAGTCTCAGCAATTCAAACATGCGTTATCATCAAGCAGGAAGCGATTGGTAGAAATCAGGGAAAAAATAACTCTACTTTGGATTGTCCTTGGGTTTGAGGATTTATAACTTCATTATATCCTCATGTTGAAAAAATAGTTGTATTATTCTCAAAAGGTAAGAATATTTATAAAAGATTAACATACTGCCGGAATCAGAGATTTTCTAGCTCCTAATATCACAGAAAATTTTGTCCTCAACAGGTAACTAAATATGCCGTCACCGAAGAAATACGGGCCGTCCAATGGCTGAATACATATTTTGCCCTTCCCAGCACATAGCTATATAAAAATCGATGTGAAATGGCCTTTGTCACTGTGCGATCTATAGAATATAGTCCAAAGGAAGCGAATCGAGGGTTTTCGGCTGTAAATTACAAAATGTGCAAATGGGAATGCTCGATGAACTTGAATATATCATTCATCACCGAAGAAACAGGGGCCGCCCAGTTGCATGCAGAAAGTGGAAATTATGATCCGGGTCGATTTTCCATAAAACTTTCAATGTGTAGTTAAGCATGGACCACTGTAGGTGACTTTTTTCAGCTGTAGGACCTTATTTCATCGGATTTGGAGCATTCCCTCTTTCTGTTTTTGTTTTTCTCCCTTCAAATCACTCAATATGCCTCCTATGTAGTCCGAACCTGCATGGAGGGAGTGGAAATCATGATTCGGGATGATTTCTCATGAAACGTCCAATGGTTAGTGAGCTTGGACCACTGTAGGAGACGTTTTCCAGCCGTAAGACTTTGGTTTATTGGCTATGAAGCATTCCGTCTCTATACGGTTGATTTTCTTCCTCAAAATCACTTAATATGACATCTTTGGACTTCGATCTTGCATGTCGACCACATATTAATTGAACTGAATAGTTCATAGTTAAAACAAAATAACAAGAACGCTCGGCGAGTGTTCGCTGAAAATATCGAATTTTTCGGGAATTATTCTCGTTAGAATATCTATTTGACCCAATTTTTTCTCATTGTTTTTTTTTAAGAGAGAAGATTTTTGCAGGATAGGAAGGAGAAAAATGATGAAAACTTTCAAAATTCGGAAATGCTGCAATTTATTTCTTTTTTACAGTAATATCAACATTCTACTAGTTCTAATAATTCACAAAAAATCTCGAAAACATTTGTATCGGGATCTTCAATCATTTTCAATGAACTTCTAACTGTCTCTGAACGGATAAATGTTGGTGAATTTCATTATATTACAAGATATGGATAGTGGAATGCTTCAATAATGACAACGGCAAATTATTTAATATAATTGACAATTTATTCAGTCTCTCATGAGCACTATATAACTGATAAGTTCTTTTTTTCTGAAATCACGTGAATAATAATCGGCCCATTGCCCAGGAAAAAAAATCAAGTATAATTCGTTAATAATAATGATAATGTATAAGCTGTTAGTTAGAAATATCGTTAAAAACACCTCCTCCGATGTATTCTATGGGGACCCGAAATAGACCAATTCGAAAATCTTCAGATAACAAACCAGAAAGAGCACCATTCTCAAGGTGATTCAATGGGTTTCCGCTCAGATCAAGAACTTCTAGGTTTGGTGCATTTTTCATAGCACCTGTTTTAATGCGTCTTATCTGATTCCCCATCAAACTAAGTCTTCTTACTCCCGAAAGATTGGGAAGAGATTCATCAATTTCTGAAAATAAATTATTTTCAAAATCAAGGTATTTCATAGTGCTTGCTTCGAATGCATCCTTTGCAATAGATTTCTCCGTAATGTTATTCATTCCAAGGAAAATCCCATTTAGGGTCAAATGAGATAAGCTTCCTGTTTCAATAGTATCGATCTGATTATGCTTAAGACGGAGTGTCCTAATATTCGGAATTTCATTTCTTGATATTACACCTTGAGAAATCTTTTTTATTTTATTAAAATTCAAATCAATTTCTTCCAACTTCTTTAAGCCCCTGAATGCTCCAGGTTTTAATTCACTGATTTGATTGTAAAGCAGGTGAAGTTCAGTAACACTTTCGAGGCCTTCGAATGCTCCTGGCTGAATTATCTCAACACCACTATCGCCTAAGTCTAGTTGCTTCAATTTCTTGAGACCTTGGAATGTATTTGTTGGTATTACTCGAAATGAATTTTGTGATAGATACAATTCTTCCATAGTTACTGGTAATGTCTTGACAAAAGCCAAATCATTCAAATGATTTCTGCGTAAATATAAAGTAATTAAACTGGTATTTTTGAAAGCATCATCTTCAACAGTTGAAATCAAATTGTCATCCAACCAGATTAGTTCGATGTATCTATTTACAATGATATTTTGTCTAATTATCGTGATGCTATTATTTTGCAAATTAATATTAATGAACGTTGATGGCAAATCATTGAGTAGTTCTGGTGTAATTTCACTTATGTTATTATTATGTAACCCAAGACCTTCTAGGTATAATTTGCACCAATGACGTCCAAATTTTCGCAGACCAAGATCATTCAAAAATAATGTAGGGGTATGTCCAATCATATTTTTTTTCATGCAAGTAATTAGTGTCTTATTCTCTCCTTCTTCACTTACGGAGGATTCAGCTCCTGCGGATTCAACAAAACCATCAACAGTCTTGCATATTTCGGTGTCTACTGAATCATCTTCCTGCAGCTTCTCTTTAAATAGATATCCGTTGAACGTGAAATACCAATGGCGCTGACCTTCGTCATCACCAAATCCATAAATGATTGGTTCATAGGGAGCGTCATTATGTCTTCCAACATATATGATGGCGGATTCTTGCAGACCAGATAAATCCTTCCTGTCCAGTATTTTTAGATCATTCGATGACATGTCCACATACGTCAAATTGTTCAGGCCACGAAAAGCATTAGCAAACGACTCAATTTTATTGTGCTTAAGAGATAATTTTTCGAGATTAGGCAATCCTGAAAAAATCGAAGGTTTAAGGCTCGTCAATTCATTATGTGATAGGTCTAAACTCTTTATGGCTCTTAAGTCATTGAAAGCAGCATTGTTAATTTCACGAATTCCGTGATAGGATAAATCGATATGAGTAGAATTAGCTTGTACTGCTTCTATCAATTTGTGGTTTTCAACTCTTGACTGTTGTCCATTCATCTTTGCTGTTGTCCAATGAGGAGAACAAACCCCAAGAAGTAGGATGAATAACCAGAATTTCATTGTTCTCTTGCCGTGAACAAATCTGGAAATATATTAATCCAATTAATATCACCATAATTTTCATTCATGAGAAATAATTGATTTATTGTCCATAATTATCATCGAGTTATTATATTATTATTATTTTACAGTCTAATCGGACAATTTAATGAAATTCCTATATATCCGGCTGAGTCAGTAATGACATAATTTAATAATTTAATTTTAATAATATTTTCTTCCTTATTTTAGGATTACTAAATTCCGAAAAAATCGTTTATATTGTTAATCATTCAATGAACTTGTGCAAAAAGTTTCAAGATTCTGCTACATTTTCCTGATTTCAATCCAAAAGCTGAAGGCTCCTTCATGAACATCTCTGCCACTACGACTAGAAAGAAACACTAGCTCTTTGTGCGTACTGTTCAAGAATTTTGGTACAAATATTTAATCAAAAATTACTATTGTCCACCGATATAATTCGACTTCCTAGCATAAGTTACATAATATGGAACATTGGGTAACATAATATTGATTTCTCAACAAATAAATCAGGAAGGTGAATCGCGACCAGATTCATTATGAAATTATTGAATGGGATGAAAAACTGTTGATAAATTTTGGAATCTTACCTTGTATTAGAGACGCGTTGATTGTACTGTAGACAGATGAGAACTTTAGATATTAACCGAAAATTTGGGGTATATATACCCAGAATGCTTCCGTATTCTTCAATCTCTTCATCATTGTTTAAATATAGGTATTGTAAAGGAACCAATCACAATGGTTTTTGACGCGGAAATAAAGTCGAACCCCATGTTTTTCTGTGTGATACTGAGTGAATATCCATGAAATCTTCTTTTTTATCATTATTTTTTCAAATGAACTACAATAACATGTTTTCAACTAACGTAACATAATCATGAGAGTCTCAGTAATTCAAATATCTGTTATCATGAACCAGGAAACGATTAATAGAGACTAGAGAAAAATAATACTATTTTGAGTTCTCAGGCTGTTGATTTATGACTGTTTTACAGTTGCATGTTTCAAAATTCGTCTCTTCATTCTTCAAAAACGAAGAATATTTGTAGATGATTAGCATACTGCTGGGAACAAGGACTTCCCAGCTCTAAATGTCACAGACAATGTTTCCTCAAGGGGTAACTGAAAATTCTGTCTGCTTTGAATGTTTAAATTCAACTGATCAGCGATATTTATTGTTTCTACACACAGAAAAAGCTGAGCAGAGAATATGCACTAAGCAGTTCATAAAATTTGATTTGACTTTTCGCAGAAAATATGCTCTGATTATCCATGTTTTATGCACATGACCTTAGCATAAAATATGTACTAATGTACATAAAATATGTACTAATGTACATAAAATATGTACTAATGAACATAAAATATGTACAGATAGTAAATATTTTATGTGAAATTCGTGTGCATAAAATATGCATAATAAAAGCATACTTTACGCTCTATGTATTTTTTTTCTATTTCGTTAACCAAGAAAATTACGGAAAAATTTCGAATTCGACATATTTTGCAACTCCACCACTGAATCAAGTATGGTACACTCAGCAAAAAAATTAAAGGAACAGTGAATTTTGTCAGTTTTTTTCGTGATTTTCGAATGGCTGTAACTTCGCCAAAAATCATCAGATCGGAATAAAAAAAAAGGTTGGAAAGCTTGAAGTCTCTACTTTCGAAATCTTAAGATGGAAATTTTTTTTGAGCATCTGTTATAAAGAGATAAGAGGGTTGAAAGCGGACAAATTTTTTTCCGTTTTTTTTCTTTTTTTCAAATTGCTCCACGGTAGCCTGAACTTTCAGCTTCAAATTTTTTTTTTTCTTGCGACCATTTGTTGCTGAGATATCGTCAATTGAATCAAAAAGCACTCTTTTGTCTCTAATTGGTTATATCTCAGGAACTACTGATCGCACAGCGAGCGGATGATAAAATTCGTAAACTTGATTAAGTTTCCTGTAAGGTGCTTGCACTGCTTCATTGAAAAAAAATTTTCTTCCACTTCAAAAAGTGGTTCGAAAAAGTACCGAAAAATGAATTTTTTTTTCGTTTTTGAAAATTGCCCTGAATTTCGCGAATTTTGTAAGAACTGTGAATGTTTTAACGTTTTTTTTAGTTTACTGTGTACTCAAACACCCCTTGAATTTTCAAGCCAATTGGCTAGACCGTTTTTTTTCCCCGAATGAACAAAGTTTCAGCAGAAATTAAAGAAACACATTTTTGTTCCTTCAACACCAATTAATGATAATTAGGACCGAAAATGTTTTTTCTCCGTTATTTCTTCGTGATTTTTCGTGCGAAGTTGGTCGAATTTCATCGGAAGAAAAACAATGGAAAAAAACAATAAAAAAATTGAATTTTTTTTTTAAAGCATTTAAAAATTCAAATTCTTCTTTTGAAAACCAATGAAAAAATAGAATTTTTTTCTCAAAAACCAATAGAAAAATCGGAAAAAAAATTTTAAAAAAAGCCAAAATCGCATTTGACTTGAAGAGGTAGTGGCTCAAAAAAATTTTTTTTTAACGAAAAACCATTTCTTCTAATTTTGTTTCGATTAAAAATTTTATTTTTTTATTTTTTTGTTCGTTTTTCTTTCAATGCAATTCAACAAATTTCGCACGATAAATCACGAAGGAATAACGGAGAAAAAACCTTTTCGGCCCTAATCATCATTTTATGGTGATCATCATTTTATTAATTAGTGTTTAAGGAATAAAAAAGTGTTCCTTCAATTTTTGCTGAAACTTTGTTCATTCGGGGAAAAAAAACGGTCCAGCCGATTGGCCTGAAAACTTAGGGGACGTTTCAGTACACAGTAGACTAAAGAAAAACGTTAAAACATTTGCAGTTTTTACAAAATTCGCGAAATTCAGGGCAATTTTCGAAAAAGAAAAAAAACTTAATTTTTTGGTACTTCTTCGAACCGAAAGTGGAAGTCTTCGAATTTTAAAAGTGGAAGAAAATTTTTCTTCGATGAAGCAATGCAAGAACCTTACAGGAAATTTATTTAAGTTTACGAATCTCATCATCCGCTCGCTGTGCGATCAGTAGTTCCTGAGACATCAACGATTAAAGACAAAACGGTGTTGTTTGATTCAATTGACGATATCTCAGCAACAAATGGTCGTAAGAAAAAAAATAAAAAGAAAAACTGAAGCTGAAGGGTCAGGCTACACGATCCTGATGAGGGTCGAGTCGGGAAATTTTTTTTTGAAGCCCGTGGGGCAGTTTGAAAGAAAGAAAAAAAACAAAACAAAAATCGTCCGCTTTCAACCTCCTTATCTCTTTATCACAGATGCTCAAAAAAAATTTTCATCTTAAGATTTCGAAAGTAGAGACTTCAAGCTTTCCAATTCTATTCTTCACTTAACCGATTCGTTCCAAAAATATTTGATGAAATTGAAAAAAAACAATCAATCAATGTCTTTCTGCGATAATTTTCAATGGAATGTGAGAATTTTGGTGAATACATTTTTTGGAAATTTGATTCTTTCTTAACTTAAAAAAGACGAATGGACGAATTTTCACGAATTGTTGTTCAGTTAACAGAGGGAGAAGATTCTGAAGAGGAGGAACCAAGACTCAATCTAAGATTAAAGAGCGTATCAGTCAATTTTTAATATTAATTATGTGATTCATGGAAACATTGTTTAACTTGTAAGTTTGTCAATAAAACGCTAACAGAACAATTGAGTAATTGAGCGTATAATATGATGATTCATTTTTCATCATATTGTACGTTTATTTTGAACATATTTTATGTTTACTTTGAACATATTTTATGTTACTTATAATTTCGTATTCTACGCATTTCCAGAACGCATAAAATATGCGCATTATGAGCATATTCTATGCGCTAAAAATTTGACATAAAATATGCCCAATTAGTGCATATTTTCTGTGCTAATAGCGCATGTTTTATGCAAGAAACGATAGTTCATATTTTATGCACTGCATAGTGCATATAATATGCACAGAAAAATCATATTCTCTGCTCAGCTTTTTCTGTGTGTATTCATCAAGTAAAAGCAACATTGACTTTCTAATTTAGATTGAAATGTAAACAATTTTATTAACATGAGTCATAAAGACTAAATGTCAAGATCATTTACAGTTACAACTGGAAATTCATGCACATAGTTACAGCCCTTGGGACTTTACATATATTCAAGTGCTGTTATGCGGTATTTTATAAGCCTAGTGTGCGAGGAACTGAGACCAGAAGATTTGGGATAGGGAAACGATTTGGAAAAAAGAAAAAATCCTATTATGATTGATTTTTTAATTACCTTCACAAGCCGTTAATACTCTGGTTTATAGAAATATGAGTAAAATAATATGAAAAAACTTCAACTTTTTGGAAAACATGGAGAAATACACTTTTTTCGAAACTTCTCTCATATTCGTATCGCATAACATTATTAATTCATTAAAAATACTCAATGAATCGATAATAGTTGTGCAAAATTCGAAAATGCTTCAATTCATTAATTTATTATCCAGTGATATTAGCATTCTATTGGTTCTAATCATTTTCAGAAAGTCTCGTAAGTATGTGTATCAGTTTTTCCAATGGGCTCTGAACATATGAATATTGATTTATTTTATTACGTTACTGGATATGGCTGGAGGGATGCATCAATAATGAGGACAGACGATTACTCAATATAATTAACAATTTATTTAGTCTTTCATAGGTACTATATAATTGTTTGAGTTTTTCTTTATAATCGAGTTAATAATAAAGGGCTCAGTGCCCAGGAAAAAATTTCAAACACAATATGTTGATAATAACGATTATATACAGTATTCTCGTTTTACATATCTGCGAAAGCACCTGCTTCAACTTGAAACGAGACTTCAGGTATAGCAATGTCAACATCCTCAAATGATAATCCATGAAAAGCACTATTCTCAATGCGTTTCAATGGGTTTTCACGCAAGTCAAACTTTTTCAGATTTGGTGCATGTTTGAAAGCACCTTTCTTGATGTTTGTTATGTGATTTCTCTTCAAGTTAAGATATTCGATTCCTGAAATATCAGGAAATGATTCATCAATCTGTTTAATTGAATTCTCATTTAAGCGAAGATCTTTGACAGTACTCCCTTCGAATGCATTTCTTGCAATATCCGTAATTTTATTCTTCGCGAGATCAAGAAAGCTAATATTCAAATGAGAAGAAATTCCTGAAAATGCACCTTGGAAAATTTTTTCAATTCTACTGGAAGATAAATCGACTGTTTCCAAATCCTTTAAGCCTCTGAATGCTCCACTTTTTAATTCATTGAACCGATTGTAAGTCATGCTAATTTTAACAAGATTTTCTAGATCTTCGAAGGCTCCTGGCTCGATTGTTTCAATACGACTGTCGTCCAACGTAAGTTCCTGCAGTCCCTCGAGGCCTTGGAATGCATTTGCAGCTAATACTACAAATGCATTCTGAGAAAGCGACAATCGTCTCATAGTTGGTGGTAATGTCTTGACAAAAGTCAAATCATTCAAATGATTCGCTCGAATATTTAAGGTAGATAAATTAGTATTTTCGAAGGCACCATCTTCAACAGTTGAGATCAAATTGTCGTTCAACTGCATTACTTCGATATATCTATTATCAGTGCTATTTTTTTTTATCATCTTGATGTTATTAGAACTCAAATCAACGTAAGATAAGCTTGATGGCAAATCATTCAATAACTCTGGTGTAATATCAGTTATTTCATTACGATATAATTTGAGTGCTTTGATGTCATGACTTTGTAATTTGTACCAGTTACGTTCAAATTTTCGCAGACGGAGATCACTCAAATCTAATAGACCGTTAATTACCTTTCTTTCTATGCAATCACCCAATGTGTCATTTCCTCTCAATTCTTCAACGGATTTAACGAGACCATCAGCAGTCTTGCATATTTTGATTTCAACATTCGTGTTTGATGATGGTGGTAAGTGATAGTTCAATGGCGGAGAATATTCCAGGTCATGCCGATCGTAATGAGCTCTACGATATTCTCGTTCGTCGGTTGGTTGATCGCGGCCGAAGTATATGATTGCGGACTTCGGTAGACCAGAAAAATAACTTTTCTTCAGATATGACACTGGATTTGATGACATGTCCACATGAGTCAAATTATTCAATCCATGAAAAACATTATCCAATGACGCAATTTTATTGGCCTTCAAAGATAATCTTTCGAGATTTGGCATTCTCGAAAAAATTGATGGGGCAAGACTCTTGATGCTATTATAAGACAAATCTAAACTCGTAACGGCTCCTAAGCGATTGAAAGCACTGTTGCTGATACGAAAAAACCCCTGCGATGCTAATATAATATGAGTAGATGTATTCTGTACGTCTACCAGAGTGTCGTCTTCAATTGAATATCCCTTATAATCAAGTCTTGCTGTTGTCCAATGAGTGAGACAGACTCCCAGAAGTAAAATGAATAACCAAAATTTCATTGTTCTCTTGCCGTTAGTAAATCTGAAAGTACATTGATTAAATTGATATCACCATAATTTCTATCAATGAAAAATTAATAGTTCATTCTCTATAATTATTATGGAGTAGAATTCAAATTAATTCTCTATTCTTACTCTTTATTTTACTGAATACCAACACTTTCTTGGCCCAACATTTGGGGTGAAGAAAGGGGTACAACTGCTAGAGTTGTGCCCTTTCGTTATCATCTATTGTCAAATGATATAAATCAATGCGAGAAATTACGAATAAAAAAGGGATTTATGATTCGTAAATCCGCTTTTTTGTTGTTATGAACTCTGATAACATTCCTCAAATTTTCTAACATTGTTAATAATAGAAGGGCGTGTGTCGACAAGATACGTCTTATTCACACTATGCATTGGCAATTATGGCCTCTTTTTACGTCAATTTCTAACTTGTTATTTTCTTTCATTACGTCATGAAAAACCTTTTGAGATGTATTTCGGGCATACACCGCTTTCCCTTTGAAATGTGGATTTTTTTTGGCACATATGCCGTTTTGCCACCAAGGCAAAATACGCTAGAGTGATATATATTGTAGCAGTTAAATAAGTTTTTTTCACCAAATGACCATCTGCTGGAAAAACTAATTTTCATAAAGTGAGTTGCAAATCACTGGAAAATCAATAATTAAAAGAAAGATCGAACAACACAAGTTAATGGAAAATGATCCCATCTCTCATTCAAGACCGGTCATGAGTCTTTACGGTTAACAGAATCATTCGAGATATTCCCGCAAATTACCTAATAATGGGAATGATTCCCTCTCCATTCATCCATGAAATGATAATTTAAAAAATTAAAAAAGTGGGTATTTTCTCTCACCCTTTCATCATTATAATTCAATTTTTGAGGTGGTCTATTTTACCATTACTTTCATATCACTCCCCTTTTACCTATTAGGTGCATGTAAAGTACTGGATAGGAGTATTTTTTATACTTCTTCGAAGTATAAAAATTTTCCGCTATAAGTATTTCTTGTACTTGGATCAAGTATATTTATTAAAACTCTGAATAATTATTCTACCGTTTTATTTAAACTTGGAGGGAGCACTAGAATGATGTTGATCCCAGTAAACAGACTGATTTCAAGTTTTTAGCGAATGAAGTAGATAGATTAGATTAACGGGACTACTTCCTACTATTGGTGAGTATAAGGAATGAATTCCAGCAAGAAATTCAGAAATACTCGTCAGTAATATAATGTATACTCAATAATAGTATACTTTTTTTCTGAGTGTTCAAATCTTTTATTCAAAATAATAACTCTCCGCCAATGTAATTTAACTTGCAAACGTAAGTTGTATACTATGAAACTGATTGTGTTACATGAAATTTATTTTTCTAATGGATAGATCAGGAAAATGAATTGTAACTGAATTCTTTATAGAACCATTAAGTAGAACGAATTATCAATAAATTATAAAATCTTACCTAGTATTATAGATTTGTTGATTGTACTGCGGTGAGGCTAGAACTTTTGATACTAACTGAATTTTTGGGTATATATACCCCTGATTTTTCCTCTATTTTTTCATCTCGTTATCGTCGTTCAAATAGAGCTATTAAATGGGATCCAATCAAAATTGTTCTTCACGTAAAAATTAAATTCAGCCTCATATTTTTTTGTGTGAAATGAGGTAAGTCTCCATGAATTTCCCTTCTTGATCATCATTTTTACGAATGACCTACACCAATATGTTTTCAACTATCATTACATAATCAATAGAGTCTCAGCTATTTAAACATTCGTTATCATCTACCAGGAAGCGATTGATAGAGATCAGGAAAAAAAATAACTCTACTTTAAATTGTCCTTGTATTCGGAAATATATGACTTGTCTGAGGGTTCACGACAATACTCGCTCTATTTTTCAAATTCAAGAATATTTGTAGATGATCAAGATACTGCTGGAGTCAAGGATTTCCTAGTTACAAATGTCACTGAAGGGTTAAAAAATACCTCTATTTTCAATTATTCTTGAGTTGTAAATCTATGACTTCTTTATATTCTCAAGGTGGAAAAATAGAGTCACGTTATTTTTAAAAATGTAAAAATATTTGTAGATGATAAATAAACTGGTGAAGTCAAGGATTTCCTGGCTACATATTTCACCGAAAATTTTCCTCATGACGTAACTGTAAATTTTGTATGTGATGAGTTTTGAGATCAATTGTTCAACGATAATTATCATTTTTTTCATCATGTGGAGAAAAAAATAATCAATGTTCTTGGTATTTGTGTATTATAGAAATTTGAATGAAATAAAATTTTCAAAATTGAACTTTTTAGGAATTATATTTTTTTCATACTCCCATCACATTTTCCATAAATTGATAGCATTTATACGAATAACAATTCACATGAATTTATTTGCCATCGATCTATGTTGTTTTGAATGAATTCTCATAGATTTTTGAGATGGTGTAACATATATTTTATAAAAATCCATTTTTTCCCACAATTCCTTAAAATAATCGAAAAAAATCACATCAATTGATGATGAATGAGCTCAGCTTACTTACAGTTGCTCATCAAATTTTTTCGCTCCGCCCATCAGAACGGGAAATATTCCAAAATATTAAACATTTTTAAAAATGGAAAAAATTATTCCCTCAATTCTCGGCCAGAATAAGAGAATTTCAAAAAAAAATACAATAATTAATTTCAATACATATTCTTCATCAAACCTTCTACTTGTCATACCCATTTTCTACAATTTTTTCAATGGCAGAAATTATTTGGTGGGTAGGAATGGTGAAGGAGTGATAGACATTCATAAAATTTCGGAATAATTCAATTTATTCATTCATTATACAATAATATTAAGATTCTGCTCCATAATAATGCTAATAATGGCTCCGTGGCCTCGGAAAAAAATCTCTAAACAATTTTGAGATGATAAATCTAAATTATTATTTATATTATTTATAATTTTCAATAATAATGATGATGTATAATCTGTTGATTTTAAATATTCTTGAAAACACTTGCTTTGAAATATTCAATGGAGACGTCAGATAATTTGATTTCAACATTCTCATTTGATAATCCATAAAAAACACAATCCTCAAGACGATTTAAGGCGCCTCGAGAGTATATATATAGATATACAAATACATGGGAAACTTTGCGCCATTCCCACGTCGTAACGAATTATTAAATAAATATAAAACTTACATGGAAATTATTCTTATTTTTTTCTGAACCGGCTAATACACATTGCTCGCGAGAAAATGTCCACAGTCGAAAGCAATAGTAATTTGAACTTATGAAGTGCGGTGACAGCTGGCGGCCATGGCGTTTTTCATTTTTTTTTGATGATTTTGCATGCAAGAGTTCAGAGAACAGGCAGATAAATTTATGAAATAAAATGGAAAATTTCCTCATATCTTTCATTCATAGTTTCATCCATTTATTATATGAGTTAATGAAATTTTTTCATTTCAGATGAATTCTTTTTAAAAAATTCAATAGTGGAGCCAACAGAAACTGAATGGGAGCATCTTTCAAAATTGATAATCCAGGATTTTGACCGAATATTTTCCCAAATAAGGAAGAATGGCAGAGTAGCCCAGGCTTTTCTACTAATTTTTTATTTTCCTTCAATTATTCCGTTGCCTTGACGCATTAACGAAGAGAGGGGGCTCTTCGGCAACAATGAAAATCTTTGCTGAAGAGAAGGAAACGGACAAATTGTAGGAAAAAAATCGAAAGAAGAAAAAAATGGCTGAAACGCTCAGACTTTTCTGCTATTAATTTTTTTTTCCTGAACCCCTTTCTCGCCTTGACGCATTCTTCTCTCTTCAGCAACGATGAGAAATCATTGTTGAAGAGAGGGGAATGGTCAAATTGAGGGAAAAAATTGAGAAAAAAACACAGCTGAGAGGATTGGCCTTTCCTACTATTTTTTTTTCTTTCACCCATTCCTTTGCCTTGTCGTTTCCCCTCTCTTCAGCAACGATGGAAATCATTGTCGGAGAGAGAGGAACGGTCAAATTGCGGGAAAAGAATTTTAAAAAAATGGCTGAGAGGCCTTTTCTACTATTTTTAAAAAACCCACCCTTTTCTATTATTTTCATTTTTTTTCAACTGTTTTCTCGCCTTGAAGCATCCTTCTCTCTTCAGCAACGATGGAAATCATTGCTGATGAGAGGAAAACTGTCACATTGAGGGAAGAAATTAAAAAAAAAAATTGAATAAAATAGTAGAAAAAGCCCAGCTGTCTCCCATTTTTCTAAAAAAAAATTCCCAATTTTTCCTGCCATTTGACCGTTCCCCTCTCTTCAGTAATGATTTTCATCGTTTCTGAAGAGAGGAGAATGCGTCAATGCACAGGCATAATAGTAGTAGAAAGGCGTGGGCGTCTCAGTCATTTTTTTAAAAATTTTTTCTTGAAATTTGACTGTTCCTCTCTCTTTCACAATCACTTTCATCGTTGCTGGAGAGAGAGGAATGCGTCAAGGCAAGGAAATAATTGAAAAAGAAAATTAAGAGAATAGTGGAAAAGGCCGGGCTACTCTGCCGTTTTTCCTTATTTGAGAAAATATTCCATCAAAATCCTAGATTATTAATTTTAAAAAATGCTCCCATTCAGTTTCTGTTGGCTCCACTATTGAATTTTTTAAAAAGAATTCATCTGAAATGAAAAAATTTCATTAACTCATATAATGAATGGATGAAACTATGAATGAAAGATATGAGGAAATTTTCCATTTTATTTCATACATTTATCTGCCTGTTCTCTGAACTCTTGCATGCAAAATCATCAAAAAAAAAATGAAAAACGCCATGGCTGCCAGCTGTCACCGCGCTTCATAAGTTCAAATTACTACTGCTTTCGACTGTGGACATTTTCTCGCGAAAAAAGTGTATTAGCCGGTTCAGAAAAAAATAAGAATAATTTCCATGTAAGTTTTATACTTATTCAATAATTCGTTACGACATGGGAATGGCGCAAAGTTTCTTATGCATTTGTATATCTATATATATACCCTCGAGGCGCCTTAATGGGTTTCTGCTCAAATTAAGTTGTTCTAAATTTGGTGAGTTTTTGATACCACCTTTCTTGATACTCATTATACGATTCCCTTCCAGGGACAGTGCTTCAAGACTCGGAATATGAGGAAATGATTCATTAATCTCTGAAATTAAATTATCACCTAAGCCCAGCCAGGTTATACTACTTCCTTCGAATGCATCACCTGCAATAGATTTCTCCGTAATTTTATTGGTTCCGAGGTCAAGGTATAGCAAACTGGGATGAGATAAACTTTGTGCTTCGATAGTATCGATCTGATTATGCTCAAGTCTAATTTGAAGCAAATTTGGAATTTCATCTTTTGAGAATATACCTCGAGAAATTTTTACGATTCTATTCAAAGACAACTCAAGTCGTTCCAGCTTCGTCAGGCCCCTGAATGTTCCAGGTTTTAATTCACTGATTCGATTAAACATTATATACATGATAATAAGATTCTCTAAATCTTCGAATGCTCCTGGCTCGATTGTCCCAATACGACTATCGCTCAAGTCTAGTGTTTCTAATTTCTTAAGACCTTCAAATGTATTTGCAGGTATTACTGGAAATACATTTTAACCGAGATAAAGGCCAGTCAAAGTTGCTGGTAATGTCTTGATAAAAGCTAAATCATTCAGCTGATTTCCCTGTATGTATAAAGAAGATAAATTCATATTTTCAAAGGCACCATCTTCAACAGTTGCAATCAAATTGTAATCCAACTGCATTATTTTGATATATCTATTATCAGTGATATTTTTCTTTATTATCTTGATGTTATTAGAACTTAAATCAACATAAGATAAGCTTGATGGCAAATCATTCAATAACTCTGGTGTAATATCAGTTATTTCATTACGATATAATTTGAGTGCTTTGATGTCATGAGCTTGTAATCTGTACCAGTTGCGTTCAAATTTTCGCAGACCAAGATCACTCAACTCTAATAAACCGTTAATTACTTTTATTTCTCTGCAATCACCCAGTGTGTCATTTTCTTTCAACTCTTCAACGGATTTAACAAGACCATCAGCAGTCTTACATATTTTGATTGCAATATTCATATCCGTTTCTGCCTCATAATAATAGCCATTCGAACGAAAGTATTCAAGACGGCTTTCTTCGTATTCAAAAGGATCCTCGTTATCGAGAGAGTAATCATATTTTCCGACATATACGATGGTGGACTCGGGTAGACCAGATACATAACTTCTCTTCAAACGGTGAAATTTGTTTGATGATATGTCTACATACGTCAAATTGTTCAATCCAAGAAAAACACGATCGAAGGAAGACAAATAATTATCCCTCAAAATTAATTTTTCAAGATTACGCAATCCCGAGAAAACCGATGGTTCAAGGCTCCTGATTTCATTAGATGACAGATCTAAACTCTTTATGGCTTCTAAGTCATTGAAAGCGGTCTCGCTAATGCTATGAATTTTGGAATTTGATAAATCGATATGAGTGGCATTGACTGGCACTGCCTTCATCAATTTGCCCTGTTTAATTATTGTATCTTGTCTCCTATGATGGTGACCTCTGTTTCCTGTTGTCCAATGAGGGAGACAGACCCCAAGAAGTAAAATGAGTAACAAGAATTTCATTGTTCGTTTGTAGCGAGCAAATCTCTGAAAGTACATCAATCCAATTAATATCGCCATAATCTCTATTAATGAATTATTTATTTCATAGAGGTGAAGATGAGGCAATGCAGTAGAGGAAGGAAAGGAGAGCTTCGAAGATGGAAGGGGTAAAGTAGGCAATGGGGACAAAGAGATAATGGAACACGTGATTAGCTGCAAAAGGGTGGTGAGAAAAATCACCAAGAAAGAAGTGGATGACTGGGAAAGTGGAGAAGCTAGAACGCACTGGCAGTCTTGGGGAGAAGGTTGATCAGAGAACTGGGAATAGTTTCGGAAAAATCACTGTGCAGAAGCTTGGATGAAGTGGAAGGAGCTTCAAGGAGACAAGAAAGGACCGACCAGCAAGAAACAAGGCGCAAATGGGTGGAGGTGGAGAGAAGTTGTGATGAGTTTCATGTGGAAACAGGACAAGTGGCGGAAAAATTCACCACGATGAAGACTCTACATACTATAGTGATAGTCAAACGACATTGATTATATTAATTCAGAATAAACTAAATAAAGTCAGTTATAGTATATCATGTATATCATTTGAACACAGGGTCATTGTCCCTCTCCTCCTCCAGTTTCTCGCAGTACTCAGCAGGATAAATACGCATTTGATGGAAGAGATTTCAATGGCGAAAACTACCAGATGGCTGTTAATATACTGAGAAATATCAAGAGATATATCTCATTACATCTTTTCTAAATATTCTCGATGAATCTCTAATCAGTGAATAATTTTATTACTAATTTTTTATCTAAAATAACTATCCTCTATTGATATAATTCAATTCTCAATTATAATCTGCATGAAATGAAACATCGGATCACACGGATGATAATAAGCACTAACGTCTTAACCAATATTTTTCTCGAAATTTTGTAGATGGCATATTTTGGTTCAGAAAATCTTGTTTACTGAAAATACACGTCAAGCAATTTCCTTTTCAAATACTGGTTAAGACGTTATTGCTTATTAAAGTCCACATAATGTTGATTTCTCTAACGGATAGATTGAGAAAATGAATTGTGACTGAGTTCTTTATGAAACAATTAAAAAGAATGAATTATCTGTAAATTATAAAATCGTACCTGGTATATATATCCCCGATTTCTCCTATATTTTTTCATCTCTCTATCATCGTTCAAATATAGGCATTATACGGGACTCAATCAAAATGGTTTTCCACGCTGAAATTAAATTCAGCCTCATATTTTTTCGTGTAATACTAGGTAAATCCCCATGAACTCCAGTTTTTTATTATCATTTTGACGAATGATCTACACCAATATGTTTTCATCTAACTTTACACAATCACTAGAGTCTCAGCAATCCAAACATTCGTTATCATCGATCAGGAAGCGATTGGTAGAAATCAAGAAAAAAAATAACTCTACTTTGGACTGTCGTTGGGTTTGAAGATTTATGATTTCATTACATCCTCATGTTGAAAAAATAGTCGTATTATTTTTCAAACGGTGAGAATTTTTATAGATGATTAACATACTGCCAGAATCAGGGATTTCCTAGTTTTTAATGTCACAAAAAATTTTGTCTTCAACGGAAAATTAAGTATTCTGTATGCGTAGAATTTCCAAACCAATTATTTAGCGATTTTTTTTCCCATCAAATATGAGAATATTCAATAAAATAAAAAAAATATAAGAATATGAGGAAAGCAAAAGTGAAGCTTTTTGCGAAAATTGAAAAAAAAAACATTTGTTCCGAACTTTTATCACATTCTCAATGAATCGATAGTATTTATATTTGCAACGATCCGTATAAGGATATAGGGGGTTTTGTGGCGTAGCAGTGATCACATCCATGTTTAGGTGGTAGTGACCAATGAGACAGACAGAATCCAAGAAATCGCATGAGGGACCAAAGTTTCATTTTTCTCGTTCCATGAGCAGATGTAGAACGGCATTCGTTGAATTAATCTCCAGGTGGCCGGCATTTATGAATGTACCCAAGTCATACTTTGAAAATATTTTCCCTAGAAAAATTTCCAAATGGACTAGTAATATGACTCGACCTTAAGGTGATGCCAATCGGTATCATCCCGACCGCCTACAATTTGAATAATCCGTACAAATGAAATCTCATCACGATGAACACTAAATTGTAGTGAAATCACATCTCTTATAATGGGAAGACGTTTTCATTATTATATATTATACAGTTTCTCATGAATATTAGGTTTAAAAAACTTGAGAATTCAAATGCTGAATTTTCAGAATCTTCCCTTTGAAATTTCATACAGTCATCCATGAGAATACAACTCAATAAACATTAAAGTTTTATTTTCTTCGAGTATTCATCATTAAGTTATTTTTAGATATTTAGCATTACTCTAGTTACTGATTCCATTTATTCAGAGAAAATCAAAAATAAAAAATTGCATTACGTTTCGATATGATGTGATACGCACAGTGGTCGAAACGTAAT
Source organism: Aleiodes leptofemur (assembly GCA_963942555.1). NCBI lineage: Eukaryota > Metazoa > Arthropoda > Insecta > Hymenoptera > Braconidae > Aleiodes > Aleiodes leptofemur. The sequence continues at coordinate 4,833,879 of OZ012616.1, forward strand.
GTAATTTGTTTTTTCATGATTTTTCCTTGCATAAAAATGAAAGCATTATGTAATAAACAATTCATCATATAATAGACCCGCTGTGTATATTGACGAACTGATGAAATTACACGAAATTTCATCTCTACTTTGTTACATACTGTTGTTATCGTTTAAATTGATGAGCCTTAGAGCTCTTAACAGTAGATAGCTTATATTCTCCTCAAAAACAGATCTTCACGGCAGTTTCGATGATAATTTTATATCGTTGGTATTAAAGATGAGACTCGATAAGTCTCTGGCATAAGAGAAAAAAAATTAATTATTTTCGTTAGAATATCTATTTTACCCAATTTTTTCCCATTGTTTTTTTTTAAGAGAGAAAGTTTTTGCACGATAGGAAGGAGAAAAATGATGGAAACTTTCAAAATTTGAAAATGCTGCAATTTATTTCTTTTTTACAGTAATATCAACATTCTACTAGTTCTAATAATTCACAAGAAATCTCGAACACATTTGTATCGGGATCTTCAATCGATTTCAATGAACTTCTAACTGTCTCTAAACGGATGAATGTTGATTAATTTATACACATTATATTACAAGATATGGATAGTGGGGTGCTTCAATAATGACAACGGCAAATTATTCAATATGATTGACAATTTATTCAGTCTCTCATGAGCACTGTATAACTGATAAGTTCTCTCTTCTGAAATCATGTGAATAATAATAGGCCCATTGCTCAGGAAAAAAAATCAAGTATAATTTGTTAATGATGATAATAATGTATAAGCTGTTAGTTAGAAATATCGTTAAAAACACCTCCTCCGATGTATTCTAGGGGGACCCGAGATAGACCAATTTGAAAAACTTCAGATACCAAACCAGAAAAAACACCATTCTCAAGGTGATTCAACGGGTTTCCACTCAGATCAAGACCTTCTAGGTTTGGTGCATTTTTCATAGCACCTGTTTTAATGCTTCTTATGTGATTTCCCATCAAAACAAGATATTTTACTCCCGAAAGATTAGGAAGAGATTCATTAATTTCTGAAATTAAATTATTTTCCAATCCAAGGAGTCTTATAGTACTTGCTTCGAATGCATCCTTTGCAATAGATCTCTCCGTAATGTTATTCATTGCGAGGGAAATCTGTCTTAGAGTCAAATGAGATAAGCTTCCTGTTTCAATAGTATCGATCTGATTATGCTTGAGATAAATTGTATCAATATTTGGAATGTCGTTTCTGGATATTACACCTTGAGGAATCTTTTTTATTTTATTAAAATTCAAATCAATTGTTTCCAACTTCTTTAAGCCCCTGAATGCTCCAGGTTTTAATTCACTGATTTGATTGTAAAGCAGGTGAAGTTCAGTAACACTTTCGAGGTCATCAAATGCTCCTGGCTGAATTATCTCAACACCACTATCGCCCAAGTCTAGTTTCTCTAATTTCTTGAGACCTTGGAATGTATTTGTAGGTATCACTCGAAATGAATTTTGTGATAGATACAATTGCTTCATAGTTACTGGTAATGTCTTGACAAAAGCCAAATCATTCAAATGATTTCTGCGTAAATATAAAGTAATCAAACGGGTATCTTTAAAAGCACCATCTTCAACAGTTGAAATCAAATTGTCATCCAACAAAATTACGTCGATGTATCTATTTACAATGATATTTTGCCTAATTATCGTAATGCTATTATTTTGCAAATTAATATTAATGAACGATGATGGCAAATCATTGAGTAGCTCTGGTGTAATTTCACTTATGTTATTATTATGTAACCCAAGATTTTGTAGGTGGAATTCGCACCAATTACGTTCAAAGTTTCGCAGACCAAGATCATTCAAATATAATGAGTTAGGAGCTCCAATCTTAGTTAGTTTCATGCAATTAATCAGTGTCTTATTCTCTCCTTCTTTCACGGAGAATTTACCTCCCATAGATTTAACAAGACCATCAACAGTCTTGCATATTGTGATGTATGATGAATCATCTTTATACAGCTCATCTCCAAATAGCAAATTGATGAACGTGAAATGAAAATGGCGCCGAGCTTCGTCATCACCAAATTCAGAAATTATTGGTTCATAGCGAGAGTCATTATGTCTTCCAAAGTATATGATGGCGGATTCTGGTAGACCAAATAAATAACTTTTCTCCAGCAATTCAAGATCATTCAATGACATGTCCACATACGTCAAATTGTTCAATCCACGAAAAGCATTAGCAAACGACTCAATCTTGTTGTGCTTCAGTGATAATTTTTCGAGATTAGGCAATCCTGAAAAAATCGAAGGTTCAAGGCTCGTTAGTTCATTATGTGACAGGTCTAAACTCTTTATGGACCTTAAGTCATTGAAAGCAGCATTGTTAATTTCACGAATTCCGTGATAGGATAAATCGATATGAGTAGAATTAGCTTGTACTGCTTCTATCAATTTGTGGTTTTCAATTCTTGACTGTTGTCCATTCCTCTTTGCTGCTGTCCAATGAGGAGAACAAACCCCAAGAAGTAGGATGAATAACCAGAATTTCATTGTTCTCTTGCCGTGAACAAATCTGGAAATATATTAATCCAATTAATATCACCATAATTTTCATTCATGAGAAATAATTGATTTATTGTCCATAATTATCATCGAGTTATTATATTATTATTACTTTACAGTCTCATCGGACAATTTAATGAAATTCCTATGTATCCAGCTGAGTCAGTAATGACATAATTTAATAATTTAATTTTAATAATATTTTCTTCCTTATTTTAGGATTACTAAATTCCGAAAAAATCGTTTATATTGTTAAGCATTCAATGAACTTGTGCAAAAAGTTTCAAGATTCTGCTACATTTTCCTGATTTTAATCCAAAAGCTGAAGGCTCCTTCATGAACATCTCTGCCACTACGACTAGAAAGAAACACTAGCTCTTTGTGCGTACTGTTCAAGAATTTTGGTACAAATATTTAATCAAAAATTACTATTGTCCACCGATATAATTCGACTTCCTAGCGTAAGTTACATAATATGGAACATTGGGTAACATAATATTGATTTCTCAACAAATAAATCAGGAAGGTGAATCACGACCAGATTCATCATGAAATTATTGAATGGGATGAAAAACTGTTAATAAATTTTGGAATCTTACCTCGTATTAGAGACGCGTTGATTTCACTGTAGACAGATGAGAACTTTAGATATTAACAGAAAATTTGGGGTATATATACCCAGAATGCTTCCGTATTCTTCAATCTCTTCATCATTGTTTAAATATAGGTATTGTAAAGGAACCAATCACAATGGTTTTTGACGCGGAAATAAAATCGAACCCCATGTTTTTCTGTGTGATACTAAGTGAATATCCATGAAATCTTTTTTTTTATCATTATTTTTTCAAATGAACTACAGTAACATGTTTTCAAGTAACGTTACATAATCATGAGAGTCTCAGTAATTCAAATATCTGTTATCATGAACCAGGAAACAATTGATAGAGACTAGAGGAAAATAATACTATTTTGAGCTCTCAGGCTGTTGATTTATGACTGTTTTACAGTTGCATGTTTCAAAATTCGTCTCTTCATTCGTCAAAAACGAAGAATATTTGTAGATGATTAGCATACTGCTGGGAACAAAGACTTCCCAGCTCTAAATGTCACAGACAATGTTTCCTCAAGAGGTAACTGAAAATTATGTCTGCGTTGAATTTTTAAATTCAACGGATCAGCGATATTTATTGTTTCTATTCATCAAGTAAAAGCAACATTGACTTTCTAATTTAGATCGAAATGTAAACAATTTTATTAACATGAGTCATAAAGACTAAATGTCAAGATCATTTACAGTTACAACTGCAAATTCATGCACATAGTTACAGCCCTTAGGACTTTACATATATTCAAGTGCTGTTATGCGGTATTTTATAAGCCTAGTGTGCGAGGAACTGAGACCAGAAGATTTGGGATAGGGAAACGATTTGGAAAAAAGAAAAAATCCTATTATGATTGATTTTTCAATTACCTTCTCCAGCCGTTAATACTCTGGTTTATAGAAATATGAGTAAAATAATATGAAAAAACTTCAACTTTTTGGAAAACATGGAGAAATACACTTTTTTCGAAACTTCTCTCATATTCGTATCGCATAACATTATTGATTCATTGAAAATACTCAATGAATCAATGATAGTTATGCGAAATTTGAAAATTCTTCAATTCATTAATTTATTATTCAGTGATATTAGCATTCCATTGGTTCTAATCATTTTTAGAAAGTCTCGTAAGTATGTGTATCAGTTTTTCCAATATTTTGCAATGGGCTCTGAACATATGAATATTGATTTATTTTATTACGTTACTGGATATGGCTGGAGGGATGCATCAATAATGAGGACAGACGATTACTCAATATAATTAACAATTTATTTAGTCTTTCATAGGTACTGTATAATTGTTTGAGATTTTCTTTATAATCGAGTTAATAATAAAGGGCTCAGTGCCCAGGAAAAAATTTCAAACACAATATGTTGATAATAACGATTATATACAGTATCCTCGTTTTACGTATCTGCGAAAGCACCTGCTTCAACTTGAAACGAGACTTCAGGTATAGCAATGTTAACATCCTCAAATGATAATCCATGAAAAGCACCATTCTCAGTGCGTTTCAATGGGTTTTCACGCAAGTCAAGTTGTTTCAGATTTGGCGCATGTTTGAGAGCACCTTCCTTGATGTTTGTTATGTGATTTCTCTTCAAGTTAAGATATTCGATTCCTGAAATATCAGGAAATGATTAATCAATCTGTTTAATTGAATTCTCATTTAAGCGAAGATCTTTGATAGTATTTCCTTCGAATGCATTTCTTGCAATATCCGTGATTTTATTCCTCGCGAGATTAAGAAAGATAATATTCACAGGAGAGGAAATTCCTGAAAATGCGCCTCGGAAAATTTTTTCCATTTCACAAGAAGATAAATCGACTCTTTCCAAATCCTCCAAGCCTCTGAATACGTTTCAATTCATTGATTCGATTGTAAGTCATGCTAATATCAACAAGATTTTCCACATCTTCGAGTGCTCCTGGCTCAATTGTTTTAAACTTTTATTGGCAATACCCATTTTCTACAAATTTTTCAATTACAGAAATTATTTAGTGGATAAAAATGGTGAAGGAGCTATAGACCTTCATGAAATTTCGGAATAATTCAATTTATTCATTCATTATACAATAATATTCGAGGTCTGCTTTTAAAAATGATCAATTACCACCCATTCATAACAGCTCAATACTAAATATATTCAACAATTTATGCAGCCTCTCATGAGCATTGTATCATTGATTTTTTTGTCTAAAGTAAAGTTGATAATTGCTCCATTGCCTCGGAGGAAATCTCTAATCAATTTTGAGAAGATAAATCTAAACTATTATTTATAATTTTCAATAAAAACGATAGTATATAATCTGTTGGTTTCAAATATTCTTGAAAACATTTGCTTTGAAATATTCAATGGGGACGTCATATAATAGGATATCAACATTCTCATCCAGATACGCGATAGCGTATCGGCCAAGTACATGTTGAAGGGCCGAGCGCTGAGCGTATATATTCCCGACAGAACTTCCCCCTCCACTACTCTTTTTTCTTTATCATTTAATTGCTCGAAAACGGAACAAGCTACGCAAAAAGTAGCCTTAGTTACATCACCTAATTCGAAATCGAGCATTCCAATGGTGATTTTTTTTTTGTTTTTAAATCAATATTTAATTAAAAACGTCCCATAGCAACGACCGCGGAACATTTAAAACTAAAATTCTAGCCTTTATAAAGGCTAAAACTAAAATTCTAGCCTTTATAAAGGCTAAAACTGAAATTCTAGCCTTTATAAAGGCTAAAATGAAATTCTAGCCTTTACCAAGGCTAAAATGAAATTCAAGCCTTTATAAAAGCTAAAACTGAAATTCTAGCCTTCATAAAGGCTAAAATGAAATTCTAGCCTTTATAAGGGCTAAAATGAAATTCTAGCCTTTATAAAGGCTCAAATGAAATTCTAGCCTTTATAAAAGCTAAAACTGAAATTCTAGCCTTCATAAAGGCTAAAATGAAATTCTAGCCTTTATAAAGGCTAAAATGAAATTCTAGCCTTTATAAAGGCTAAAATGAAATTCTAGCCTTTATAAAGGCTAAAATGAAATTCTAGCCTTTATAAAAGCTAAAACTGAAATTCTAGCCTTTATAAAGGCTAAAACTGAAATTCTAGCCTTTATAAAGGCTAAAACTAAAATTCTGGCCTTTATAAAGGCTAAAACTAAAATTCTAGCCTTTATCAAAGCTAAAACTGAAATTCTAGCCTTTATAAAGGCTAAAACTAAAATTCTAGCCTTTATAAAGGCTAAAACTGAAATTCTAGCCTTTATAAAGGCTAAAACTAAAATTCTAGCCTTTAAAGAGGCTAAAACTAAAATTCTAGCCTTTATAAAGGCTAAAACTAAAATTCTATCATTTATAAAGGCTAAAACTGAAATTCTAGCCTTTATAAAGGCTAAAACTGAAATTCTAGCCTTTATAAAGGCTAAAACTAAAATTCTAGCCTTTATAAAGGCTAAAACTGGAATTCTAGCCTTTATAAAGGCTAAAATGAAATTCTAGCCTTTACCAAGGCTAAAATGAAATTCTAGCCTTTATAAAAGCTAAAACTGAAATTCTAGCCTTCATAAAGGCTAAAATGAAATTCTAGCCTTTATAAGGGCTAAAATGAAATTCTAGCCTTTATAAAGGCTCAAATGAAATTCTAGCCTTTATAAAAGCTAAAACTGAAATTCTAGCCTTCATAAAGGCTAAAATGAAATTCTAGCCTTTATAAAGGCTAAAATGAAATTCTAGCCTTTATAAAGGCTAAAATGAAATTCTAGCCTTTATAAAGGCTAAAATGAAATTCTAGCCTTTATAAAAGCTAAAACTGAAATTCTAGCCTTTATAAAGGCTAAAATGAAATTCTAGCCTTTATAAAAGCTAAAACTGAAATTCTAGCCTTTATAAAGGCTAATATGAAATTCTAGCCTTTATAAAGGCTAAAATGAAATTCTAGCCTTTATAAAGGCTAAAATGAAATTCTATCCTTTATAAAAGCTAAAACTGAAATTCTAGCCTTTATAAAGGCTAAAATAAAATTCTAGCCTTTATAAAGGCTAAAATGAAATTCTAGCCTTTATAAAGTCTAAAATGAAATTCTAGCCTTTATAAAGGCTAAAACTGAAATTCTAGCCTTTATAAAGGCTAAAACTGAAATTCAAGCCTTTATAAAGGCTAAAATGAAATTCTAGCCTTTATAAAGGCTAAAATGAAATTCTAGCCTTTATAAAAGCTAAAACTGAAATTCTAGCCTTTATAAAGGCTAAAACTAAAATTCTAGCCTTTATAAAGGCTAAAGCTGAAATTCTAGCCTTTATAAAGGCTAAAACTAAAATTCTAGCCTTTATAAAGGCTAAAACTAAAATTCTAGCCTTTATAAAGGCTAAAACTAAAATTCTAGCCTTTATAAAGGCTAAAACTAGAATTCTAGCCTTTATAGAGGCTAAAACTAAAATTCTAGCCTTTATAAAGGCTAAAACTGAAATTCTAGCCTTCATAAAGGCTAAAACTGAAATTCTAGCCTTTATAAAGGCTAAAATGAAATTCTAGCCTTTATAAAGGCTAAAATGAAATTCTAGCCTTTATAAAGTCTAAAATGAAATTCTAGCCTTTATAAAGGCTAAAACTGAAATTCTAGCCTTTATAAAGGCTAAAACTGAAATTCTAGCCTTTCTAAAGGCTAAAATGAAATTCTAGCCTTTATAAAGGCTAAAATGAAATTCTAGCCTTTATAAAAGCTAAAACTGAAATTCTAGCCTTTATAAAAGCTAAAACTGAAATTCTAGCCTTTATAAAGGCTAAAATGAAATTCTAGCCTTTATAAAAGCTAAAACTGAAATTCTAGCCTTTATAAAGGCTAATATGAAATTCTAGCCTTTATAAAGGCTAAAATGAAATTCTAGCCTTTATAAAGGCTAAAATGAAATTCTATCCTTTATAAAAGCTAAAACTGAAATTCTAGCCTTTATAAAGGCTAAAATAAAATTCTAGCCTTTATAAAGGCTAAAATGAAATTCTAGCCTTTATAAAGTCTAAAATGAAATTCTAGCCTTTATAAAGGCTAAAACTGAAATTCTAGCCTTTCTAAAGGCTAAAACTGAAATTCAAGCCTTTATAAAGGCTAAAATGAAATTCTAGCCTTTATAAAGGCTAAAATGAAATTCTAGCCTTTATAAAAGCTAAAACTGAAATTCTAGCCTTTATAAAGGCTAAAACTAAAATTCTAGCCTTTATAAAGGCTAAAGCTGAAATTCTAGCCTTTATAAAGGCTAAAACTAAAATTCTAGCCTTTATAAAGGCTAAAACTAAAATTCTAGCCTTTATAAAGGCTAAAACTAAAATTCTAGCCTTTATAAAGGCTAAAACTAAAATTCTAGCCTTTATAGAGGCTAAAACTAAAATTCTAGCCTTTATAAAGGCTAAAACTGAAATTCTAGCCTTCATAAAGGCTAAAACTGAAATTCTAGCCTTTATAAAGGCTAAAATGAAATTCTAGCCTTTATAAAGGCTAAAATGAAATTCTAGCCTTTATAAAGTCTAAAATGAAATTCTAGCCTTTATAAAGGCTAAAACTGAAATTCTAGCCTTTATAAAGGCTAAAACTGAAATTCTAGCCTTTCTAAAGGCTAAAATGAAATTCTAGCCTTTATAAAGGCTAAAATGAAATTCTAGCCTTTATAAAAGCTAAAACTGAAATTCTAGCCTTTATAAAGGCTAAAATGAAATTCTAGCCTTTATAAAAGCTAAAACTGAAATTCTAGCCTTTATAAAGGCTAAAATGAAATTCTAGCCTTTATAAAGGCTAAAATGAAATTCTAGCCTTTATAAAGGCTAAAATGAAATTCTAGCCTTTATAAAGGCTAAAACTGAAATTCTAGCCTTCATAAAGGCTAAAACTGAAATTCTAGCCTTTATAAAGGCTAAAATGAAATTCTAGCCTTTATAAAGGCTAAAATGAAATTCTAGCCTTTATAAAGGCTAAAACGAAATTCTAGCCTTTATAAAGGCTAAAACTGAAATTCTAGCCTTCATAAAGGCTAAAACTAAAATTCTAGCCTTTATAAAGGCTAAAACTAAAATTCTAGCCTTTATAAAGGCTAAAACTGAAATTCTAGCCTTTATAAAGGCTAAAATGAAATTCTAGCCTTTATAAAGGCTAAAACTGAAATTCTAGCCTTTATAAAGGCTAAAACTAAAATGCTGGCCTTTATAAAGGCTAAAACTAAAATCCTAGCCTTTATCAAAGCTAAAACTGAAATTCTAGCCTTTATAAAGGCTAAAACTAAAATTCTAGCCTTTATAAAGGCTAAAACTGAAATTCTAGCCTTTATGAAGGCTAAAACTAAAATTCTGGCCTTTATAAAGGCTAAAACTAAAATTCTAGCCTTTATCAAAGCTAAAACTGAAATTCTAGCCTTTATAAAGGCTAAAACTAAAATTCTAGCCTTTATAAAGGCTAAAACTGAAATTCTAGCCTTTATAAAGGCTAAAACTAAAATTCTCGCCTTTATAGAGGCTAAAACTAAAATTCTAGCCTTTATAAAGGCTAAAACTAGAATTCTATCCTTTATAAAGGCTAAAACTGAAATTCTAGCCTTTATAAAGGCTAAAACTGAAATTCTAGCCTTTATAAAGGCTAAAACTAAAATTCTAGCCTTTATAAAGGCTAAAACTGAAATTCTAGCCTTTATAAAGGCTAAAATGAAATTCTAGCCTTTACCAAGGCTAAAATGAAATTCTAGCCTTTATAAAAGCTAAAACTGAAATTCTAGCCTTCATAAAGGCTAAAATGAAATTCTAGCCTTTATAAGGGCTAAAATGAAATTCTAGCCTTTATAAAGGCTCAAATGAAATTCTGGGCTTTATAAAAGCTAAAACTGAAATTCTAGCCTTCATAAAGGCTAAAATGAAATTCTAGCCTTTATAAAGGCTAAAATGAAATTCTAGCCTTTATAAAGGCTAAAACTGGAATTCTAGCCTTTATAAAGGCTAAAATGAAATTCTAGCCTTTATAAAGGCTAAAATGAAATTCTAGCCTTTATAAAGGCTAAAATGAAATTCTAGCCTTTATAAAAGCTAAAACTGAAATTCTAGCCTTTATAAAGGCTAATATGAAATTCTAGCCTTTATAAAGGCTAAAATGAAATTCTAGCCTTTATAAAGGCTAAAATGAAATTCTAGCCTTTATAAAGGCTAAAACTGAAATTCTAGCCTTTATAAAGGCTAAAACTAAGATTCTAGCCTTTATAAAGGCTAAAACTAAAATTCTAGCCTTTATAAAGGCTAAAACTGAAATTCTAGCCTTTATAAAGGCTAAAATGAAATTCTAGCCTTTATAAAGGCTAAAATGAAATTCTAGCCTTTATAAAAGCTAAAACTGAAATTCTAGCCTTTATAAAGGCTAAAATGAAATTCTAGCCTTTATAAAGGCTAAAATGAAATTCTAGCCTTTATAAAGGCTAAAACTGAAATTCTAGCCTTCATAAAGGCTAAAACTGAAATTCTAGCCTTTATAAAGGCTAAAATGAAATTCTAGCCTTTATAAAGGCTAAAATGAAATTCTAGCCTTTATAAAGGCTAAAATGAAATTCTAGCCTTTATAAAGGCTAAAACTGAAATTCTAGCCTTCATAAAGGCTAAAACTAAAATTCTAGCCTTTATAAAGGCTAAAACTAAAATTCTAGCCTTTATAAAGGCTAAAACTGAAATTCTAGCCTTTATAAAGGCTAAAACTGAAATTCTAGCCTTTATAAAGGCTAAAACTAAAATTCTGGCCTTTATAAAGGCTAAAACTAAAATTCTAGCCTTTATCAAAGCTAAAACTGAAATTCTAGCCTTTATAAAGGCTAAAACTAAAATTCTAGCCTTTATAAAGGCTAAAACTGAAATTCTAGCCTTTATAAAGGCTAAAATGAAATTCTAGCCTTTATAAAGGCTAAAATAAAATTCTAGCCTTTATAAAGGCTAAAATGAAATTCTAGCCTTTATAAAGGCTAAAACTGAAATTCTAGCCTTTATAAAGGCTAAAACTAAAATTCTAGCCTTTATAAAGGCTAAAACTAAAATTCTAGCCTTTATAAAGGCTAAAACTGAAATTCTAGCCTTTATAAAGGCTAAAATGAAATTCTAGCCTTTATAAAGGCTAAAACTGAAATTCTAGCCTTTATAAAGGCTAAAACTAAAATTCTAGCCTTTATAAAGGCTAAAACTAAAATTCTAGCCTTTATAAAGGCTAAAACTGAAATTCTAGCCTTTATAAAGGCTAAAATGAAATTCTAGCCTTTATAAAGGCTAAAATGAAATTCTAGCCTTTATAAAAGCTAAAACTGAAATTCTAGCCTTTATAAAGACTAAAATGAAATTCTAGCCTTTATAAAGGCTAAAATGAAATTCTAGCCTTTATAAAGGCTAAAACTGAAATTCTAGCCTTCATAAAGGCTAAAACTGAAATTCTAGCCTTTATAAAGGCTAAAATGAAATTCTAGCCTTTATAAAGGCTAAAATGAAATTCTAGCCTTTATAAAGGCTAAAATGAAATTCTAGCCTTTATAAAGGCTAAAACTGAAATTCTAGCCTTTATAAAGGCTAAAACTAAAATGCTGGCCTTTATAAAGGCTAAAACTAAAATCCTAGCCTTTATCAAAGCTAAAACTGAAATTCTAGCCTTTATAAAGGCTAAAACTAAAATTCTAGCCTTTATAAAGGCTAAAACTGAAATTCTAGCCTTTATAAAGGCTAAAATGAAATTCTAGCCTTTATAAAGGCTAAAATAAAATTCTAGCCTTTATAAAGGCTAAAATGAAATTCTAGCCTTTATAAAGGCTAAAACTGAAATTCTAGCCTTTATAAAGGCTAAAACTAAAATTCTAGCCTTTATAAAGGCTAAAACTAAAATTCTAGCCTTTATCAAAGCTAAAACTGAAATTCTAGCCTTTATAAAGGCTAAAACTAAAATTCTAGCCTTTATAAAGGCTAAAACTGAAATTCTAGCCTTTATAAAGGCTAAAACTAAAATTCTGGCCTTTATAAAGGCTAAAACTAAAATTCTAGCCTTTATCAAAGCTAAAACTGAAATTCTAGCCTTTATAAAGGCTAAAACTAAAATTCTAGCCTTTATAAAGGCTAAAACTGAAATTCTAGCCTTTATAAAGGCTAAAATGAAATTCTAGCCTTTATAAAGGCTAAAATAAAATTCTAGCCTTTATAAAGGCTAAAATGAAATTCTAGCCTTTATAAAGGCTAAAACTAAAATGCTGGCCTTTATAAAGGCTAAAACTAAAATCCTAGCCTTTATCAAAGCTAAAACTGAAATTCTAGCCTTTATAAAGGCTAAAACTAAAATTCTAGCCTTTATAAAGGCTAAAACTGAAATTCTAGCCTTTATAAAGGCTAAAACTAAAATTCTCGCCTTTATAGAGGCTAAAACTAAAATTCTAGCCTTTATAAAGGCTAAAACTAAAATTCTATCCTTTATAAAGGCTAAAACTGAAATTCTAGCCTTTATAAAGGCTAAAACTGAAATTCTAGCCTTTATAAAGGCTAAAACTAAAATTCTAGCCTTTATAAAGGCTAAAACTGAAATTCTAGCCTTTATAAAGGCTAAAATGAAATTCTAGCCTTTACCAAGGCTAAAATGAAATTCTAGCCTTTATAAAAGCTAAAACTGAAATTCTAGCCTTTATAAAGGCTAAAATGAAATTCTAGCCTTTATAAAGGCTAAAATGAAATTCTAGCCTTTATAAAGGCTAAAACTGAAATTCTAGCCTTCATAAAGGCTAAAACTGAAATTCTAGCCTTTATAAAGGCTAAAATGAAATTCTAGCCTTTATAAAGGCTAAAACTAAAATTCTGGCCTTTATAAAGGCTAAAACTAAAATTCTAGCCTTTATCAAAGCTAAAACTGAAATTCTAGCCTTTATAAAGGCTAAAACTAAAATTCTAGCCTTTATAAAGGCTAAAACTGAAATTCTAGCCTTTATAAAGGCTAAAACTAAAATTCTAGCCTTTATAGAGGCTAAAACTAAAATTCTAGCCTTTATAAAGGCTAAAACTAAAATTCTATCATTTATAAAGGCTAAAACTGAAATTCTAGCCTTTATAAAGGCTAAAACTGAAATTCTAGCCTTTATAAAGGCTAAAACTAAAATTATAGCCTTTATAAAGGCTAAAACTAAAATTCTAGCCTTTATCAAAGCTAAAACTGAAATTCTAGCCTTTATAAAGGCTAAAACTAAAATTCTAGCCTTTATAAAGGCTAAAACTGAAATTCTAGCCTTTATAAAGGCTAAAACTAAAATTCTAGCCTTTATAGAGGCTAAAACTAAAATTCTAGCCTTTATAAAGGCTAAAACTAAAATTCTATCATTTATAAAGGCTAAAACTGAAATTCTAGCCTTTATAAAGGCTAATACTGAAATTCTAGCCTTTATAAAGGCTAAAACTAAAATTATAGCCTTTATAAAGGCTAAAACTGAAATTCTAGCCTTTATAAAGGCTAAAATGAAATTCTAGCCTTTACCAAGGCTAAAGTGAAATTCTAGCCTTTATAAAAGCTAAAACTGAAATTCTAGCCTTCATAAAGGCTAAAATGAAATTCTAGCCTTTATAAGGGCTAAAATGAAATTCTAGCCTTTATAAAGGCTCAAATGAAATTCTAGCCTTTATAAAAGCTAAAACTGAAATTCTAGCCTTCATAAAGGCTAAAATGAAATTCTAGCCTTTATAAAGGCTAAAATGAAATTCTAGCCTTTATAAAGGCTAAAATGAAATTCTAGCCTTTATAAAAGCTAAAACTGAAATTCTAGCCTTTATAAAGGCTAAAATGAAATTCTAGCCTTTATAAAAGCTAAAACTGAAATTCTAGCCTTCATAAAGGCTAAAATGAAATTCTAGCCTTTATAAAGGCTAAAATGAAATTCTAGCCTTTATAAAAGCTAAAACTGAAATTCTAGCCTTCATAAAGGCTAAAATGAAATTCTAGCCTTTAGAAGGGCTAAAATGAAATTCTAGCCTTTATAAAGGCTCAAATGAAATTCTAGCCTTTATAAGAGCTAAAACTGAAATTCTAGCCTTCATAAAGGCTAAAATGAAATTCTAGCCTTTATAAAGGCTAAAATGAAATTCTAGCCTTTATAAAGGCTAAAATGAAATTCTAGCCTTTATAAAAGCTAAAACTGAAATTCTAGCCTTTATAAAGGCTAAAACTAAAATTCTAGCCTTTATAAAGGCTAAAACTGAAATTCTAGCCTTTATAAAGGCTAAAACTAGAATTCTAGCCTTTATAGAGGCTAAAACTAAAATTCTAGCCTTTATAAAGGCTAAAACTAAAATTCTATCCTTTATAAAGGCTAAAACTGAAATTCTAGCCTTTATAAAGGCTAAAACTGAAATTCTAGCCTTTATAAAGGCTAAAACTAAAATTCTAGCCTTTATAAAGGCTAAAACTGAAATTCTAGCCTTTATAAAGGCTAAAATGAAATTCTAGCCTTTACCAAGGCTAAAATGAAATTCTAGCCTTTATAAAAGCTAAAACTGAAATTCTAGCCTTCATAAAGGCTAAAATGAAATTCTAGCCTTTATAAGGGCTAAAATGAAATTCTAGCCTTTATAAAGGCTCAAATGAAATTCTAGCCTTTATAAAAGCTAAAACTGAAATTCTAGCCTTCATAAAGGCTAAAATGAAATTCTAGCCTTTATAAAGGCTAAAATGAAATTCTAGCCTTTATAAAGGCTAAAATGAAATTCTAGCCTTTATAAAGGCTAAAATGAAATTCTAGCCTTTATAAAGGCTAAAATGAAATTCTAGCCTTTATAAAAGCTAAAACTGAAATTCTAGCCTTTATAAAGGCTAAAACTAAAATTCTAGCCTTTATAAAGGCTAAAACTGAAATTCTAGCCTTTATAAAGGCTAAAACTAAAATTCTAGCCTTTATAAAGGCTAAAACTAAAATTCTAGCCTTTATAAAGGCTAAAACTAAAATTCTAGCCTTTATAAAGGCTAAAACTAAAATTCTAGCCTTTATAGAGGCTAAAACTAAAATTCTAGCCTTTATAAAGGCTAAAACTGAAATTCTAGCCTTTCTAAAGGCTAAAATGAAATTCTAGCCTTTATAAAGGCTAAAATGAAATTCTAGCCTTTATAAAAGCTAAAACTGAAATTCTAGCCTTTATAAAGGCTAAAATGAAATTCTAGCCTTTATAAAGGCTAAAATGAAATTCTAGCCTTTATAAAGGCTAAAATGAAATTCTAGCCTTTATAAAGGCTAAAATGAAATTCTAGCCTTTGTAAAGGCTAAAACTGAAATTCTAGCCTTTATAAAGGCTAAAACTGAAATTCTAGCCTTTATAAAGGCTAAAATGAAATTCTAGCCTTTATAAAGGCTAAAATGAAATTCTAGCCTTTGTAAAAGCTAAAACTGAAATTCTAGCCTTTATAAAGGCTAAAACTAAAATTCTAGCCTTTATAAAGGCTAAAACTGAAATTCTAGCCTTTATAAAGGCTAAAACTAAAATTCTAGCCTTTATAAAGGCTAAAACTAAAATTCTAGCCTTTATAAAGGCTAAAACTGAAATTCTAGCCTTTCTAAAGGCTAAAATGAAATTCTAGCCTTTATAAAGGCTAAAATGAAATTCTAGCCTTTATAAAAGCTAAAACTGAAATTCTAGCCTTTATAAAGGCTAAAATGAAATTCTAGCCTTTATAAAGGCTAAAACTGAAATTCTAGCCTTTATAAAGGCTAAAACTAAAATTCTGGCCTTTATAAAGGCTAAAACTAAAATTCTAGCCTTTATAAAGGCTAAAACTGAAATTCTAGCCTTTATAAAGGCTAAAACTAAAATTCTAGCCTTTATAAAGGCTAAAATGAAATTCTAGCCTTTATAAAAGCTAAAACTGAAATTCTAGCCTTTATAAAGGCTAAAACTAAAATTCTAGCCTTTATAAAGGCTAAAGCTGAAATTCTAGCCTTTATAAAGGCTAAAACTAAAATTCTAGCCTTTATAAAGGCTAAAACTAAAATTCTAGCCTTTATAAAGGCTAAAACTAAAATTCTAGCCTTTATAAAGGCTAAAACTAAAATTCTAGCCTTTATAGAGGCTAAAACTAAAATTCTAGCCTTTATAAAGGCTAAAACTGAAATTCTAGCCTTCATAAAGGCTAAAACTGAAATTCTAGCCTTTATAAAGGCTAAAATGAAATTCTAGCCTTTATAAAGGCTAAAATGAAATTCTAGCCTTTATAAAGTCTAAAATGAAATTCTAGCCTTTATAAAGGCTAAAACTGAAATTCTAGCCTTTATAAAGGCTAAAACTGAAATTCTAGCCTTTCCAAAGGCTAAAATGAAATTCTAGCCTTTATAAAGGCTAAAATGAAATTCTAGCCTTTATAAAAGCTAAAACTGAAATTCTAGCCTTTATAAAGGCTAAAATGAAATTCTAGCCTTTATAAAAGCTAAAACTGAAATTCTAGCCTTTATAAAGGCTAAAATGAAATTCTAGCCTTTATAAAGGCTAAAATGAAATTCTAGCCTTTATAAAGGCTAAAATGAAATTCTAGCCTTTATAAAGGCTAAAACTGAAATTCTAGCCTTCATAAAGGCTAAAACTGAAATTCTAGCCTTTATAAAGGCTAAAATGAAATTCTAGCCTTTATAAAGGCTAAAATGAAATTCTAGCCTTTATAAAGGCTAAAACGAAATTCTAGCCTTTATAAAGGCTAAAACTGAAATTCTAGCCTTCATAAAGGCTAAAACTAAAATTCTAGCCTTTATAAAGGCTAAAACTAAAATTCTAGCCTTTATAAAGGCTAAAACTGAAATTCTAGCCTTTATAAAGGCTAAAATGAAATTCTAGCCTTTATAAAGGCTAAAACTGAAATTCTAGCCTTTATAAAGGCTAAAACTAAAATGCTGGCCTTTATAAAGGCTAAAACTAAAATCCTAGCCTTTATCAAAGCTAAAACTGAAATTCTAGCCTTTATAAAGGCTAAAACTAAAATTCTAGCCTTTATAAAGGCTAAAACTGAAATTCTAGCCTTTATGAAGGCTAAAACTAAAATTCTGGCCTTTATAAAGGCTAAAACTAAAATTCTAGCCTTTATCAAAGCTAAAACTGAAATTCTAGCCTTTATAAAGGTTAAAACTAAAATTCTAGCCTTTATAAAGGCTAAAACTGAAATTCTAGCCTTTATAAAGGCTAAAACTAAAATTCTCGCCTTTATAGAGGCTAAAACTAAAATTCTAGCCTTTATAAAGGCTAAAACTAGAATTCTATCCTTTATAAAGGCTAAAACTGAAATTCTAGCCTTTATAAAGGCTAAAACTGAAATTCTAGCCTTTATAAAGGCTAAAACTAAAATTCTAGCCTTTATAAAGGCTAAAACTGAAATTCTAGCCTTTATAAAGGCTAAAATGAAATTCTAGCCTTTACCAAGGCTAAAATGAAATTCTAGCCTTTATAAAAGCTAAAACTGAAATTCTAGCCTTCATAAAGGCTAAAATGAAATTCTAGCCTTTATAAGGGCTAAAATGAAATTCTAGCCTTTATAAAGGCTCAAATGAAATTCTGGGCTTTATAAAAGCTAAAACTGAAATTCTAGCCTTCATAAAGGCTAAAATGAAATTCTAGCCTTTATAAAGGCTAAAATGAAATTCTAGCCTTTATAAAGGCTAAAACTGGAATTCTAGCCTTTATAAAGGCTAAAATGAAATTCTAGCCTTTATAAAGGCTAAAATGAAATTCTAGCCTTTATAAAGGCTAAAATGAAATTCTAGCCTTTATAAAAGCTAAAACTGAAATTCTAGCCTTTATAAAGGCTAATATGAAATTCTAGCCTTTATAAAGGCTAAAATGAAATTCTAGCCTTTATAAAGGCTAAAATGAAATTCTAGCCTTTATAAAGGCTAAAACTGAAATTCTAGCCTTTATAAAGGCTAAAACTAAAATTCTAGCCTTTATAAAGGCTAAAACTAAAATTCTAGCCTTTATAAAGGCTAAAACTGAAATTCTAGCCTTTATAAAGGCTAAAATGAAATTCTAGCCTTTATAAAGGCTAAAATGAAATTCTAGCCTTTATAAAAGCTAAAACTGAAATTCTAGCCTTTATAAAGGCTAAAATGAAATTCTAGCCTTTAGGCTAAAACTGAAATTCTAGCCTTCATAAAGGCTAAAACTAAAATTCTAGCCTTTATAAAGGCTAAAACTAAAATTCTAGCCTTTATAAAGGCTAAAACTGAAATTCTAGCCTTTATAAAGGCTAAAATGAAATTCTAGCCTTTATAAAGGCTAAAACTGAAATTCTAGCCTTTATAAAGGCTAAAACTAAAATGCTGGCCTTTATAAAGGCTAAAACTAAAATCCTAGCCTTTATCAAAGCTAAAACTGAAATTCTAGCCTTTATAAAGGCTAAAACTAAAATTCTAGCCTTTATAAAGGCTAAAACTGAAATTCTAGCCTTTATGAAGGCTAAAACTAAAATTCTGGCCTTTATAAAGGCTAAAACTAAAATTCTAGCCTTTATCAAAGCTAAAACTGAAATTCTAAGCCTTTATAAAGGCTAAAACTAAAATTCTAGCCTTTATAAAGGCTAAAACTGAAATTCTAGCCTTTATAAAGGCTAAAACTAAAATTCTCGCCTTTATAGAGGCTAAAACTAAAATTCTAGCCTTTATAAAGGCTAAAACTAGAATTCTATCCTTTATAAAGGCTAAAACTGAAATTCTAGCCTTTATAAAGGCTAAAACTGAAATTCTAGCCTTTATAAAGGCTAAAACTAAAATTCTAGCCTTTATAAAGGCTAAAACTGAAATTCTAGCCTTTATAAGGCTAAAATGAAATTCTAGCCTTTACCAAGGCTAAAATGAAATTCTAGCCTTTATAAAAGCTAAAACTGAAATTCTAGCCTTCATAAAGGCTAAAATGAAATTCTAGCCTTTATAAGGGCTAAAATGAAATTCTAGCCTTTATAAAGGCTCAAATGAAATTCTGGCTTTATAAAAGCTAAAACTGAAATTCTAGCCTTCATAAAGGCTAAAATGAAATTCTAGCCTTTATAAAGGCTAAAATGAAATTCTAGCCTTTATAAAGGCTAAAACTGGGAATTCTAGCCTTTATAAAGGCTAAAATGAAATTCTAGCCTTTATAAAGGCTAAAATGAAATTCTAGCCTTTATAAAGGCTAAAATGAAATTCTAGCCTTTATAAAAGCTAAAACTGAAATTCTAGCCTTTATAAAGGCTAATATGAAATTCTAGCCTTTATAAAGGCTAAAATGAAATTCTAGCCTTTATAAAGGCTAAAATGAAATTCTAGCCTTTATAAAGGCTAAAACTGAAATTCTAGCCTTTATAAAGGCTAAAACTAAAATTCTAGCCTTTATAAAGGCTAAAACTAAAATTCTAGCCTTTATAAAGGCTAAAACTGAAATTCTAGCCTTTATAAAGGCTAAAATGAAATTCTAGCCTTTATAAAGGCTAAAATGAAATTCTAGCCTTTATAAAAGCTAAAACTGAAATTCTAGCCTTTATAAAGGCTAAAATGAAATTCTAGCCTTTATAAAGGCTAAAATGAAATTCTAGCCTTTATAAAGGCTAAAACTGAAATTCTAGCCTTCATAAAGGCTAAAACTGAAATTCTAGCCTTTATAAAGGCTAAAATGAAATTCTAGCCTTTATAAAGGCTAAAATGAAATTCTAGCCTTTATAAAGGCTAAAATGAAATTCTAGCCTTTATAAAGGCTAAAACTGAAATTCTAGCCTTCATAAAGGCTAAAACTAAAATTCTAGCCTTTATAAAGGCTAAAACTAAAATTCTAGCCTTTATAAAGGCTAAAACTGAAATTCTAGCCTTTATAAAGGCTAAAACTGAAATTCTAGCCTTTATAAAGGCTAAAACTAAAATTCTGGCCTTTATAAAGGCTAAAACTAAAATTCTAGCCTTTATCAAAGCTAAAACTGAAATTCTAGCCTTTATAAAGGCTAAAACTAAAATTCTAGCCTTTATAAAGGCTAAAACTGAAATTCTAGCCTTTATAAAGGCTAAAATGAAATTCTAGCCTTTATAAAGGCTAAAATAAAATTCTAGCCTTTATAAAGGCTAAAATGAAATTCTAGCCTTTATAAAGGCTAAAACTGAAATTCTAGCCTTTATAAAGGCTAAAACTAAAATTCTAGCCTTTATAAAGGCTAAAACTAAAATTCTAGCCTTTATAAAGGCTAAAACTGAAATTCTAGCCTTTATAAAGGCTAAAATGAAATTCTAGCCTTTATAAAGGCTAAAACTGAAATTCTAGCCTTTATAAAGGCTAAAACTAAAATTCTAGCCTTTATAAAGGCTAAAACTAAAATTCTAGCCTTTATAAAGGCTAAAACTGAAATTCTAGCCTTTATAAAGGCTAAAATGAAATTCTAGCCTTTATAAAGGCTAAAATGAAATTCTAGCCTTTATAAAAGCTAAAACTGAAATTCTAGCCTTTATAAAGGCTAAAATGAAATTCTAGCCTTTATAAAGGCTAAAATGAAATTCTAGCCTTTATAAAGGCTAAACTGAAATTCTAGCCTTCATAAAGGCTAAAACTGAAATTCTAGCCTTTATAAAGGCTAAAATGAAATTCTAGCCTTTATAAAGGCTAAAATGAAATTCTAGCCTTTATAAAGGCTAAAATGAAATTCTAGCCTTTATAAAGGCTAAAACTGAAATTCTGGCCTTTATAAAGGCTAAAACTAAAATTCTAGCCTTTATCAAAGCTAAAACTGAAATTCTAGCCTTTATAAAGGCTAAAACTAAAATTCTAGCCTTTATAAAGGCTAAAACTGAAATTCTAGCCTTTATAAAGGCTAAAATGAAATTCTAGCCTTTATAAAGGCTAAAATAAAATTCTAGCCTTTATAAAGGCTAAAATGAAATTCTAGCCTTTATAAAGGCTAAAACTAAAATGCTGGCCTTTATAAAGGCTAAACTAAAATCCTAGCCTTTATCAAAGCTAAACTGAAATTCTAGCCTTTATAAAGGCTAAAACTAAAATTCTAGCCTTTATAAAGGCTAAAACTGAAATTCTAGCCTTTATAAAGGCTAAAACTAAAATTCTCGCCTTTATAGAGGCTAAAACTAAAATTCTAGCCTTTATAAAGGCTAAAACTAAAATTCTATCCTTTATAAAGGCTAAAACTGAAATTCTAGCCTTTATAAAGGCTAAAACTGAAATTCTAGCCTTTATAAAGGCTAAAACTAAAATTCTAGCCTTTATAAAGGCTAAAACTGAAATTCTAGCCTTTATAAAGGCTAAAATGAAATTCTAGCCTTTACCAAGGCTAAAATGAAATTCTAGCCTTTATAAAAGCTAAAACTGAAATTCTAGCCTTTATAAAGGCTAAAATGAAATTCTAGCCTTTATAAAGGCTAAAATGAAATTCTAGCCTTTATAAAGGCTAAAACTGAAATTCTAGCCTTCATAAAGGCTAAAACTGAAATTCTAGCCTTTATAAAGGCTAAAATGAAATTCTAGCCTTTATAAAGGCTAAAATGAAATTCTAGCCTTTATAAAGGCTAAAATGAAATTCTAGCCTTTATAAAGGCTAAAACTGAAATTCTAGCCTTCATAAAGGCTAAAACTAAAATTCTAGCCTTTATAAAGGCTAAAACTAAAATTCTAGCCTTTATAAAGGCTAAAACTGAAATTCTAGCCTTTATAAAGGCTAAAACTGAAATTCTAGCCTTTATAAAGGCTAAAACTAAAATTCTGGCCTTTATAAAGGCTAAAACTAAAATTCTAGCCTTTATCAAAGCTAAAACTGAAATTCTAGCCTTTATAAAGGCTAAAACTAAAATTCTAGCCTTTATAAAGGCTAAAACTGAAATTCTAGCCTTTATAAAGGCTAAAACTAAAATTCTAGCCTTTATAGAGGCTAAAACTAAAATTCTAGCCTTTATAAAGGCTAAAACTAAAATTCTATCATTTATAAAGGCTAAAACTGAAATTCTAGCCTTTATAAAGGCTAAAAACTGAAATTCTAGCCTTTATAAAGGCTAAAACTAAAATTATAGCCTTTATAAAGGCTAAAACTGAAATTCTAGCCTTTATCAAAGCTAAAACTGAAATTCTAGCCTTTATAAAGGCTAAAACTAAAATTCTAGCCTTTATAAAGGCTAAAACTGAAATTCTAGCCTTATAAAGGCTAAAACTAAAATTCTAGCCTTTATAGAGGCTAAAACTAAAATTCTAGCCTTTATAAAGGCTAAAACTAAAATTCTATCATTTATAAAGGCTAAAACTGAAATTCTAGCCTTTATAAAGGCTAATACTGAAATTCTAGCCTTTATAAAGGCTAAAACTAAAATTATAGCCTTTATAAGGCTAAAACTGAAATTCTAGCCTTTATAAAGGCTAAAATGAAATTCTAGCCTTTACCAAGGCTAAAGTGAAATTCTAGCCTTTATAAAAGCTAAAACTGAAATTCTAGCCTTCATAAAGGCTAAAATGAAATTCTAGCCTTTATAAGGGCTAAAATGAAATTCTAGCCTTTATAAAGGCTCAAATGAAATTCTAGCCTTTATAAAAGCTAAAACTGAAATTCTAGCCTTCATAAAGGCTAAAATGAAATTCTAGCCTTTATAAAGGCTAAAATGAAATTCTAGCCTTTATAAAGGCTAAAATGAAATTCTAGCCTTTATAAAAGCTAAAACTGAAATTCTAGCCTTTATAAAGGCTAAAATGAAATTCTAGCCTTTATAAAAGCTAAAACTGAAATTCTAGCCTTCATAAAGGCTAAAATGAAATTCTAGCCTTTATAAGGGCTAAAATGAAATTCTAGCCTTTATAAAGGCTCAAATGAAATTCTAGCCTTTATAAAAGCTAAAACTGAAATTCTAGCCTTCATAAAGGCTAAAATGAAATTCTAGCCTTTATAAAGGCTAAAACTAAAATTCTAGCCTTTATAAAGGCTAAAACTGAAATTCTAGCCTTTATAAAGGCTAAAATGAAATTCTAGCCTTTACCAAGGCTAAAATGAAATTCTAGCCTTTATAAAAGCTAAAACTGAAATTCTAGCCTTCATAAAGGCTAAAATGAAATTCTAGCCTTTATAAGGGCTAAAATGAAATTCTAGCCTTTATAAAGGCTCAAATGAAATTCTAGGCTTTATAAAAGCTAAAACTGAAATTCTAGCCTTCATAAAGGCTAAAATGAAATTCTAGCCTTTATAAAGGCTAAAATGAAATTCTAGCCTTTATAAAGGCTAAAACTGGAATTCTAGCCTTTATAAAGGCTAACATGAGATTCTAGCCTTTATAAAGGCTAAAATGAAATTCTAGCCTTTACAAAGGCTAAAATGAAATTCTAGCCTTTATAAAAGCTAAAACTGAAATTCTAGCCTTTATAAAGGCTAATATGAAATTCTAGCCTTTATAAAGGCTAAAATGAAATTCTAGCCTTTATAAAGGCTAAAATGAAATTCTAGCCTTTATAAAGGCTAAAACTGAAATTCTAGCCTTTATAAAGGCTAAAACTGAAATTCTAGCCTTTATAAAGGCTAAAACTAAAATTCTAGCCTTTATAAAGGCTAAAACTGAAATTCTAGCCTTTATAAAGGCTAAAATGAAATTCTAGCCTTTACAAGGCTAAAATGAAATTCTAGCCTTTATAAAAGCTAAAACTGAAATTCTAGCCTTTATAAAGGCTAAAATGAAATTCTAGCCTTTATAAAGGCTAAAATGAAATTCTAGCCTTTATAAAGGCTAAAACTGAAATTCTAGCCTTCATAAAGGCTAAAACTGAAATTCTAGCCTTTATAAAGGCTAAAATGAAATTCTAGCCTTTATAAAGGCTAAAATGAAATTCTAGCCTTTATAAAGGCTAAAATGAAATTCTAGCCTTTATAAAGGCTAAAACTGAAATTCTAGCCTTCATAAAGGCTAAAACTAAAATTCTAGCCTTTATAAAGGCTAAAACTAAAATTCTAGCCTTTATAAAGGCTAAAACTGAAATTCTAGCCTTTATAAAGGCTAAAACTGAAATTCTAGCCTTTATAAAGGCTAAAACTAAAATTCTGGCCTTTATAAAGGCTAAACTAAAATTCTAGCCTTTATCAAAGCTAAAACTGAAATTCTAGCCTTTATAAAGGCTAAAACTAAAATTCTAGCCTTTATAAAGGCTAAAACTGAAATTCTAGCCTTTATAAAGGCTAAACTAAAATTCTAGCCTTTATAGAGGCTAAAACTAAAATTCTAGCCTTTATAAAGGCTAAAACTAAAATTCTATCATTTATAAAGGCTAAAACTGAAATTCTAGCCTTTATAAAGGCTAAAACTGAAATTCTAGCCTTTATAAAGGCTAAAACTAAAATTATAGCCTTTATAAAGGCTAAAACTGAAATTCTAGCCTTTATCAAAGCTAAAACTGAAATTCTAGCCTTTATAAAGGCTAAAACTAAAATTCTAGCCTTTATAAAGGCTAAAACTGAAATTCTAGCCTTTATAAAGGCTAAAACTAAAATTCTAGCCTTTATAGAGGCTAAAACTAAAATTCTAGCCTTTATAAAGGCTAAAACTAAAATTCTATCATTTATAAAGGCTAAAACTGAAATTCTAGCCTTTATAAAGGCTAATACTGAAATTCTAGCCTTTATAAAGGCTAAAACTAAAATTATAGCCTTTATAAAGGCTAAAACTGAAATTCTAGCCTTTATAAAGGCTAAAATGAAATTCTAGCCTTTACCAAGGCTAAAGTGAAATTCTAGCCTTTATAAAAGCTAAAACTGAAATTCTAGCCTTCATAAAGGCTAAAATGAAATTCTAGCCTTTATAAGGGCTAAAATGAAATTCTAGCCTTTATAAAGGCTCAAATGAAATTCTAGCCTTTATAAAAGCTAAAACTGAAATTCTAGCCTTCATAAAGGCTAAAATGAAATTCTAGCCTTTATAAAGGCTAAAATGAAATTCTAGCCTTTATAAAGGCTAAAATGAAATTCTAGCCTTTATAAAAGCTAAAACTGAAATTCTAGCCTTTATAAAGGCTAAAATGAAATTCTAGCCTTTATAAAAGCTAAAACTGAAATTCTAGCCTTCATAAAGGCTAAAATGAAATTCTAGCCTTTATAAGGGCTAAAATGAAATTCTAGCCTTTATAAAGGCTCAAATGAAATTCTAGCCTTTATAAAAGCTAAAACTGAAATTCTAGCCTTCATAAAGGCTAAAATGAAATTCTAGCCTTTATAAAGGCTAAAACTAAAATTCTAGCCTTTATAAAGGCTAAAACTGAAATTCTAGCCTTTATAAAGGCTAAAATGAAATTCTAGCCTTTACCAAGGCTAAAATGAAATTCTAGCCTTTATAAAAGCTAAAACTGAAATTCTAGCCTTCATAAAGGCTAAAATGAAATTCTAGCCTTTATAAGGGCTAAAATGAAATTCTAGCCTTTATAAAAGCTAAAACTGAAATTCTAGCCTTTATAAAGGCTAATATGAAATTCTAGCCTTTATAAAGGCTAAAATGAAATTCTAGCCTTTATAAAGGCTAAAATGAAATTCTAGCCTTTATAAAGGCTAAAACTGAAATTCTAGCCTTTATAAAGGCTAAAACTAAAATTCTAGCCTTTATAAAGGCTAAAACTAAAATTCTAGCCTTTATAAAGGCTAAAATGAAATTCTAGCCTTTATAAAGGCTAAAATGAAATTCTAGCCTTTATAAAGGCTAAAACTGAAATTCTAGCCTTCATAAAGGCTAAAACTGAAATTCTAGCCTTTATAAAGGCTAAAATGAAATTCTAGCCTTTATAAAGGCTAAAATGAAATTCTAGCCTTTATAAAGGCTAAAATGAAATTCTAGCCTTTATAAAGGCTAAAACTGAAATTCTAGCCTTCATAAAGGCTAAAACTAAAATTCTAGCCTTTATAAAGGCTAAAACTAAAATTCTAGCCTTTATAAAGGCTAAAACTGAAATTCTAGCCTTTATAAAGGCTAAAACTGAAATTCTAGCCTTTATAAAGGCTAAAACTAAAATTCTGGCCTTTATAAAGGCTAAAACTAAAATTCTAGCCTTTATCAAAGCTAAAACTGAAATTCTAGCCTTTATAAAGGCTAAAACTAAAATTCTAGCCTTTATAAAGGCTAAAACTGAAATTCTAGCCTTTATAAAGGCTAAAATGAAATTCTAGCCTTTATAAAGGCTAAAATAAAATTCTAGCCTTTATAAAGGCTAAAATGAAATTCTAGCCTTTATAAAGGCTAAAACTGAAATTCTAGCCTTTATAAAGGCTAAAACTAAAATTCTAGCCTTTATAAAGGCTAAAACTAAAATTCTAGCCTTTATAAAGGCTAAAACTGAAATTCTAGCCTTTGTAAAGGCTAAAATGAAATTCTAGCCTTTATAAAGGCTAAAATGAAATTCTAGCCTTTATAAAAGCTAAAACTGAAATTCTAGCCTTTATAAAGGCTAAAATGAAATTCTAGCCTTTATAAAGGCTAAAATGAAATTCTAGCCTTTATAAAGGCTAAAACTGAAATTCTAGCCTTCATAAAGGCTAAAACTGAAATCCTAGCCTTTATAAAGGCTAAAATGAAATTCTAGCCTTTATAAAGGCTAAAATGAAATTCTAGCCTTTATAAAGGCTAAAATGAAATTCTAGCCTTTATAAAGGCTAAAACTGAAATTCTAGCCTTCATAAAGGCTAAAACTAAAATTCTAGCCTTTATAAAGGCTAAAACTAAAATTCTAGCCTTTATAAAGGCTAAAACTGAAATTCTAGCCTTTATAAAGGCTAAAACTGAAATTCTAGCCTTTATAAAGGCTAAAACTAAAATTCTGGCCTTTATAAAGGCTAAAACTAAAATTCTAGCCTTTATCAAAGCTAAAACTGAAATTCTAGCCTTTATAAAGGCTAAAACTAAAATTCTAGCCTTTATAAAGGCTAAAACTGAAATTCTAGCCTTTATAAAGGCTAAAACTAAAATTCTAGCCTTTATAGAGGCTAAAACTAAAATTCTAGCCTTTATAAAGGCTAAAACTAAAATTCTATCATTTATAAAGGCTAAAACTGAAATTCTAGCCTTTATAAAGGCTAAAACTGAAATTCTAGCCTTTATAAAGGCTAAAACTAAAATTCTAGCCTTTATAAAGGCTAAAACTAAAATTCTAGCCTTTATCAAAGCTAAAACTGAAATTCTAGCCTTTATAAAGGCTAAAACTAAAATTCTAGCCTTTATAGAGGCTAAAACTAAAATTCTAGCCTTTATAAAGGCTAAAACTAAAATTCTATCATTTATAAAGGCTAAAACTGAAATTCTAGCCTTTATAAAGGCTAAAACTGAAATTCTAGCCTTTATAAAGGCTAAAACTAAAATTATAGCCTTTATAAAGGCTAAAACTGAAATTCTAGCCTTTATAAAGGCTAAAATGAAATTCTAGCCTTTACCAAGGCTAAAATGAAATTCTAGCCTTTATAAAAGCTAAAACTGAAATTCTAGCCTTCATAAAGGCTAAAATGAAATTCTAGCCTTTATAAGGGCTAAAATGAAATTCTAGCCTTTATAAAGGCTCAAATGAAATTCTAGCCTTTATAAAAGCTAAAACTGAAATTCTAGCCTTCATAAAGGCTAAAATGAAATTCTAGCCTTTATAAAGGCTAAAATGAAATTCTAGCCTTTATAAAGGCTAAAATGAAATTCTAGCCTTTATAAAGGCTAAAATGAAATTCTAGCCTTTATAAAAGCTAAAACTGAAATTCTAGCCTTTATAAAGGCTAAAATGAAATTCTAGCCTTTATAAAAGCTAAAACTGAAATTCTAGCCTTCATAAAGGCTAAAATGAAATTCTAGCCTTTATAAAGGCTAAAATGAAATTCTAGCCTTTATAAAAGCTAAAACTGAAATTCTAGCCTTCATAAAGGCTAAAATGAAATTCTAGCCTTTATAAGGGCTAAAATGAAATTCTAGCCTTTATAAAGGCTCAAATGAAATTCTAGCCTTTATAAAAGCTAAAACTGAAATTCTAGCCTTCATAAAGGCTAAAATGAAATTCTAGCCTTTATAAAGGCTAAAATGAAATTCTAGCCTTTATAAAGGCTAAAATGAAATTCTAGCCTTTATAAAAGCTAAAACTGAAATTCTAGCCTTTATAAAGGCTAAAACTAAAATTCTAGCCTTTATAAAGGCTAAAACTGAAATTCTAGCCTTTATAAAGGCTAAAACTAGAATTCTAGCCTTTATAGAGGCTAAAACTAAAATTCTAGCCTTTATAAAGGCTAAAACTAAAATTCTATCCTTTATAAAGGCTAAAACTGAAATTCTAGCCTTTATAAAGGCTAAAACTGAAATTCTAGCCTTTATAAAGGCTAAAACTAAAATTCTAGCCTTTATAAAGGCTAAAACTGAAATTCTAGCCTTTATAAAGGCTAAAATGAAATTCTAGCCTTTACCAAGGCTAAAATGAAATTCTAGCCTTTATAAAAGCTAAAACTGAAATTCTAGCCTTCATAAAGGCTAAAATGAAATTCTAGCCTTTATAAGGGCTAAAATGAAATTCTAGCCTTTATAAAGGCTCAAATGAAATTCTAGCCTTTATAAAAGCTAAAACTGAAATTCTAGCCTTCATAAAGGCTAAAATGAAATTCTAGCCTTTATAAAGGCTAAAATGAAATTCTAGCCTTTATAAAGGCTAAAATGAAATTCTAGCCTTTATAAAGGCTAAAATGAAATTCTAGCCTTTATAAAGGCTAAAATGAAATTCTAGCCTTTATAAAAGCTAAAACTGAAATTCTAGCCTTTATAAAGGCTAAAACTAAAATTCTAGCCTTTATAAAGGCTAAAACTGAAATTCTAGCCTTTATAAAGGCTAAAACTAAAATTCTAGCCTTTATAAAGGCTAAAACTAAAATTCTAGCCTTTATAAAGGCTAAAACTAAAATTCTAGCCTTTATAAAGGCTAAAACTAAAATTCTAGCCTTTATAGAGGCTAAAACTAAAATTCTAGCCTTTATAAAGGCTAAAATGAAATTCTAGCCTTTATAAAGGCTAAAATGAAATTCTAGCCTTTATAAAAGCTAAAACTGAAATTCTAGCCTTTATAAAGGCTAAAACTGAAATTCTAGCCTTTCTAAAGGCTAAAATGAAATTCTAGCCTTTATAAAGGCTAAAATGAAATTCTAGCCTTTATAAAAGCTAAAACTGAAATTCTAGCCTTTATAAAGGCTAAAATGAAATTCTAGCCTTTATAAAGGCTAAAATGAAATTCTAGCCTTTATAAAGGCTAAAACTGAAATTCTAGCCTTTATAAAGGCTAAAACTAAAATTCTGGCCTTTATAAAGGCTAAAACTAAAATTCTAGCCTTTATAAAGGCTAAAACTGAAATTCTAGCCTTTATAAAGGCTAAAACTAAAATTCTAGCCTTTATAAAGGCTAAAATGAAATTCTAGCCTTTATAAAGGCTAAAATGAAATTCTAGCCTTTATAAAGGCTAAAATGAAATTCTAGCCTTTATAAAAGCTAAAACTGAAATTCTAGCCTTTATAAAGGCTAAAATGAAATTCTAGCCTTTATAAAAGCTAAAACTGAAATTCTAGCCTTTATAAAGGCTAAAACTAAAATTCTGGCCTTTATAAAGGCTTAAACTAAAATTCTAGCCTTTATAAAGGCTAAAACTGAAATTCTAGCCTTTATAAAGGCTAAAATGAAATTCTAGCCTTTATAAAGGCTAAAACTGAAATTCTAGCCTTTATAAAGGCTAAAACTGAAATTCTAGCCTTTATAAAGGCTAAAATGAAATTCTAGCCTTTATAAAGGCTAAAATGAAATTCTAGCCTTTATGAAGGCTAAAATGAAATTCTAGCCTTTATAAAGGCTAAAATGAAATTCTAGCCTTTATAAAGGCTAAAATGAAATTCTAGCCTTTATAAAGGCTAAAATGAAATTCTAGCCTTTATAAAGGCTAAAACTGAAATTCTAGCCTTCATAAAGGCTAAAACTGAAATTCTAGCCTTTATAAAGGCTAAAATGGAATTCTAGCCTTCATAAAGGCTAAAACTGAAATTCTAGCCTTTATAAAGGCTAAAACTAAAATTCTGGCCTTTATAAAGGCTAAAACTGAAATTCTAGCCTTTATCAAGGCTAAAACTAAAATTCTAGCCTTTATAAAGGCTAAAACTGAAATTCTAGCCTTTATAAAGGCTAAAACTAAAATTCTAGCCTTTATAAAGGCTAAAACTAAAATTCTAGCCTTTATAAAGGCTAAAACTAAAATTCTAGCCTTTATAAAGGCTAAAACTAAAATTCTAGCCTTTATAAAGGCTAAAACTAAAATTCTAGCCTTTATAAAGGCTAAAACTAAAATTCTAGCCTTTATAAAGGCTAAAACTGAAATTCTAGCCTTTCTAAAGGCTAAAACTGAAATTCTAGCCTTCATAAAGGCTAAAACTGAAATTCTAGCCTTTATAAAGGCTAAAACTGAAATTCTAGCCTTTATAAAGGCTAAAACTAAAATTCTAGCCTTTATAAAGGCTAAAACTGAAATTCTAGCCTTTATAAAGGCTAAAACTGAAATTCTAGCCTTTATAAAGGCTAAAACTAAAATTCTAGCCTTTATAAAGGCTAAAACTGAAATTCTAGCCTTTATAAAGGCTAAAATGAAATTCTAGCCTTTACCAAGGCTAAAATGAAATTCTAGCCTTTATAAAAGCTAAAACTGAAATTCTAGCCTTCATAAAAGCTAAAACTGAAATTCTAGCCTTCATAAAGGCTAAAATGAAATTCTAGCCTTTATAAGGGCTAGAATGAAATTCTAGCCTTTATAAAGGCTCAAATGAAATTCTAGCCTTTATGAAGGCTAAAATGAAATTCTAGCCTTTATAAAGGCTAATATGAAATTCTAGCCTTTATAAAGGCTAAAATGAAATTCTAGCCTTTATAAAGGCTAAAATGAAATTCTAGCCTTTATAAAGGCTAAAACTGAAATTCTAGCCTTCATAAAGGCTAAAATGAAATTCTAGCCTTTATAAAGGCTGTAACGGGTTTTCGTCCAATCCCGTCACACTTCCGGCCATCCCTTTCCGCACACACGGTTCGATAGCATGGGCGCCAGTTTATTCTTTACCGGAGGAATAAACAAAACTCACTGTGTGCTGGTTTTCCCTGGGCTCACCACGCTTAACCTCTTAGGGCGGTTTCGGGCTAACCTGCTGAACCTTCGGTAGTAATTACTCGGGGAATTACTAACCCCAATGGATGGCATGGGCAATCCATTCCCGGTAACCCAGTGTGCTGGTTATGGTAGAGGGGCGTGGGTCTAGTCACAGTCCCTCTAGCGAGAACAAGTCGGAATTAGGTATTCCGCGATAACCTCTGGATGAGCCCGTCCGCAGTATTTCTCTGATCTATCGTCACCCAGAGAATACCGGACGTCTCCATCCACACGAGAAACGCCACGTAGCCACGCTACGGGCAACCAACGGTAACTCTCGCCGAAGCGAGCGGTAGAGGTTCCAGGGACTACTCCCGATCCTCTCGAGTCTGCCGCCCAAGGCAGACTAACTGCTCACCGTGTCGTTGGGTCTATTTATATCGGTTGAGGCTGCTTCTCCTCGTCTAGAGGTCTCTCCGCGCGCCTGCGTGGTTCTTCCTCTCACACCACTGCCAGGCCCGGAGATAACTCTGACATCTTTAGTGGAGCGCCAGCATTTCAGCTGGGCTTCTGCCTTATCCTCAGCCGCGTATAAATCCCACTGACGTGACAGTTAGTTTACGGTAACTTTAAGGTGTCATCTTACGCAGATGGCACCACGGTATGAATTGTCTAGCTGTTCATGTGTGAGTCTCCTCAAGCTCTACACCTGAATAGCTTCACCCGAAGGTGGCATAAGCCGATGCGATAGCTGTAACGAGAAACCTCGTTACATACCTCCCTCCGTGGAGAAAGGATTCGACCCGAATCCGATCAATCATCAGACTCTTCGGTTGGGCCAAGCGATAGGTCGGGTTTGTAAGGTTCGAGGTCTTGTAACGACATCGTTCCCTCACTATTCCCCGCGAGATCCACCAATTCGTAGACAGTCTTCGATAGCTTTTTCGTGACTGTGTAGGGCCCTACGAATGGCTTGTTTAACGCGGCCGATCTGTTCTTGCCTGCGTTCGATAGCTAGCGATTTCTAGATAATACTAGATCGCCTTCTACATACTCTCTGTCTCGTCTCCGTAGATTATACGGTTGCGACTGAGTGTCGTGAGCCTCCGCAAGAGCGTGCTTGAATACTTTTCGCAAAGTGTCCAGGCTCTTCCGATAACCCTCCTCACTACCTCCTGCATCTACTGCTCTGCTTTGGTGCCTTGAGAATCTCTGACGAAATTCTTGGGCTCCTTGTATGCCAAATTTGGACATACAGCAGTTTCTGCTGGTGGAGGGGGACAGTAGTTTCGGGCACATTCGTAATTCCACTCATTACGTAATGCCCTCCGCTCGAGATCCTCCATCGTTAACCTACGGTCAATATCGATTCCGGCTCGATATTTCGATAGCATGTTAGCATATGCCGTGTATACTTTGGTCGCTTCGTCCAAAGGTGGCGTTATTCTTATGAAATAACCGCGCACACAACGCATATACTCGGCCACAGGCTCGTGTTTGCCTTGTGTTCGCCCATACATCTCATTTCTGAGACGGACTTGGTAGTCTAGGCCTCCGAATTGCTTTCGGAACGCTTCTTTGGTGTCTGACCAATTAGCGAAGCTCATGCCGCGGTACCACGTGAGTGCTGAACCCTTTAACAGACCCCTAAGGATGTGTATGAGATCTCCCTCACGTATCGATAACGAAACGAGTGCGTCTTCACATGAGGAAATGAATTCCTCGACGTCTTCCTCTCGTTTCCCGGAAAACGATATCCCCCACCTTTTCAGGTGTTCGTGCGCCTTGTGCGCCATGACTGGGAAACCCTGTCTGGCGAGCGCCGTCGGGACAGCATGTCCCTCTGCCACAGATGGCGTTGGCGGTAGCCCAACGTTAGCTGCTTCGTCCAATTGCGTTCGCAATTGTCCCAGCTGCTCTGGCGTTGGTGAGGTGACTCTCACTGTGCGATTAGCCTCAGTGCCCCTCTTTCGGCCTTTCGGTCGTTTCTTCGGTATTAGCTCTGCAATTTGTAGTTGCATTGCCTTTACGATAGCTGTCAGCTCCTCTAATGAGAGAGCTTCGCTAGTAGCCGGCGTGGCTGCGGTAGATGGCATAATGCCGTCGTTAGTCATTTTCTCTCGATTGCTCAAGGAAAAGGTTTCGGTAGCCAGAGTGGTTGATCAGACCAACTCTTTCTGCCTTTCGAGAGCCGATTGCTGCTCCTTATATACCCATTTTCCCTGTGGAGGGGGAAAATTTTCGGGTGGGGAGCTCATTCTCCCAATTTTTCTGTACAGCGCCCTCTCTGTACTAAAATTTCAGCAGTCGATACTCTAAATATTCGATAAAATGATTTTCTGATGACTTTGATTAATTTCAGTACATCAGGCGTCATCTCTCGGATTTTTCGAGAACCTATTACCTCTCGGTCGTCGGTAATTGCGATAGCTGTACTGGGTCCGCGACGTGCTGCCCCTTCGCGGATTAGTTCAATCACGCGCGATAATTTGAATCATTTGAATTCCCAAAATTCTCATTTTGGGTATTACTGACTCAATTGAGGTATCATTGACACAATCACGGTATCACTGACACACTCACGGTATTATTGATTGAACCACGGTATCATGGACACAATCTCGGTATTATTGATTGGACCATGGTAAGATGGACACAATCACGGTATTTTTGAATAAATTACGTCACCCAGTAATTAATTCACTTTTTGAAAACCAGGTTTTCTCGCTAGCCTTACTGTAGTCGTACTACACACGTTGGGCGCCATTTTGTAACGGGTTTTCGTCCAATCCCGTCACACTTCCGGCCATCCCTTTCCGCACACACGGTTCGATAGCATGGGCGCCAGTTTATTCTTTACCGGAGGAATAAACAAAACTCACTGTGTGCTGGTTTTCCCTGGGCTCACCACGCTTAACCTCTTAGGGCGGTTTCGGGCTAACCTGCTGAACCTTCGGTAGTAATTACTCGGGGAATTACTAACCCCAATGGATGGCATGGGCAATCCATTCCCGGTAACCCAGTGTGCTGGTTATGGTAGAGGGGCGTGGGTCTAGTCACAGTCCCTCTAGCGAGAACAAGTCGGAATTAGGTATTCCGCGATAACCTCTGGATGAGCCCGTCCGCAGTATTTCTCTGATCTATCGTCACCCAGAGAATACCGGACGTCTCCATCCACACGAGAAACGCCACGTAGCCACGCTACGGGCAACCAACGGTAACTCTCGCCGAAGCGAGCGGTAGAGGTTCCAGGGACTACTCCCGATCCTCTCGAGTCTGCCGCCCAAGGCAGACTAACTGCTCACCGTGTCGTTGGGTCTATTTATATCGGTTGAGGCTGCTTCTCCTCGTCTAGAGGTCTCTCCGCGCGCCTGCGTGGTTCTTCCTCTCACACCACTGCCAGGCCCGGAGATAACTCTGACATCTTTAGTGGAGCGCCAGCATTTCAGCTGGGCTTCTGCCTTATCCTCAGCCGCGTATAAATCCCACTGACGTGACAGTTAGTTTACGGTAACTTTAAGGTGTCATCTTACGCAGATGGCACCACGGTATGAATTGTCTAGCTGTTCATGTGTGAGTCTCCTCAAGCTCTACACCTGAATAGCTTCACCCGAAGGTGGCATAAGCCGATGCGATAGCTGTAACGAGAAACCTCGTTACAAGGCTAAAATGAAATTCTAGCCTTTACCAAGGCTAAAATGAAATTCTAGCCTTTATAAAGGCTAAAACTAAAATTCTAGCCTTTATAAAGGCTAAAATGAAATTCTAGCCTTTATAAAGGCTAAAATGAAATTCTAGCCTTTATAAAGTCTAAAATGAAATTCTAGCCTTTATAAAGGCTAAAACTGAAATTCTAGCCTTTATAAAGGCTAAAACTGAAATTCAAGCCTTTATAAAGGCTAAAATGAAATTCTAGCCTTTATAAAGGCTAAAATGAAATTCTAGCCTTTATAAAAGCTAAAACTGAAATTCTAGCCTTTATAAAGGCTAAAACTAAAATTCTAGCCTTTATAAAGGCTAAAACTGAAATTCTAGCCTTTATAAAGGCTAAAACTAAAATTCTAGCCTTTATAAAGGCTAAAACTAAAATTCTAGCCTTTATAAAGGCTAAAACTAAAATTCTAGCCTTTATAAAGGCTAAAACTAAAATTCTAGCCTTTATAGAGGCTAAAACTAAAATTCTAGCCTTTATAAAGGCTAAAACTGAAATTCTAGCCTTCATAAAGGCTAAAACTGAAATTCTAGCCTTTATAAAGGCTAAAATGAAATTCTAGCCTTTATAAAGGCTAAAATGAAATTCTAGCCTTTATAAAGTCTAAAATGAAATTCTAGCCTTTATAAAGGCTAAAACTGGAATTCTAGCCTTTATAAAGGCTAAAACTGAAATTCTAGCCTTTCTAAAGGCTAAAATGAAATTCTAGCCTTTATAAAGGCTAAAATGAAATTCTAGCCTTTATAAAAGCTAAAACTGAAATTCTAGCCTTTATAAAGGCTAAAATGAAATTCTAGCCTTTATAAAAGCTAAAACTGAAATTCTAGCCTTTATAAAGGCTAAAATGAAATTCTAGCCTTTATAAAGGCTAAAATGAAATTCTAGCCTTTATAAAGCCTAAAATGAAATTCTAGCCTTTATAAAGGCTAAAACTGAAATTCTAGCCTTCATAAAGGCTAAAACTGAAATTCTAGCCTTTATAAAGGCTAAAATGAAATTCTAGCCTTTATAAAGGCTAAAACGAAATTCTAGCCTTTATAAAGGCTAAAACTGAAATTCTAGCCTTCATAAAGGCTAAAACTAAAATTCTAGCCTTTATAAAGGCTAAAACTAAAATTCTAGCCTTTATAAAGGCTAAAACTGAAATTCTAGCCTTTATAAAGGCTAAAATGAAATTCTAGCCTTTATAAAGGCTAAAACTGAAATTCTAGCCTTTATAAAGGCTAAAACTAAAATGCTGGCCTTTATAAAGGCTAAAACTAAAATCCTAGCCTTTATCAAAGCTAAAACTGAAATTCTAGCCTTTATAAAGGCTAAAACTAAAATTCTAGCCTTTATAAAGGCTAAAACTGAAATTCTAGCCTTTATAAAGGCTAAAACTAAAATTCTGGCCTTTATAAAGGCTAAAACTAAAATTCTAGCCTTTATCAAAGCTAAAACTAAAATTCTAGCCTTTATAAAGGCTAAAACTAAAATTCTAGCCTTTATAAAGGCTAAAACTGAAATTCTAGCCTTTGTAAAGGCTAAAATGAAATTCTAGCCTTTATAAAGGCTAAAATGAAATTCTAGCCTTTATAAAAGCTAAAACTGAAATTCTAGCCTTTATAAAGGCTAAAATGAAATTCTAGCCTTTATAAAGGCTAAAATGAAATTCTAGCCTTCATAAAGGCTAAAACTAAAATTCTAGCCTTTATAAAGGCTAAAACTAAAATTCTAGCCTTTATAAAGGCTAAAACTGAAATTCTAGCCTTTATAAAGGCTAAAACTGAAATTCTAGCCTTTATAAAGGCTAAAACTAAAATTCTGGCCTTTATAAAGGCTAAAACTAAAATTCTAGCCTTTATCAAAGCTAAAACTGAAATTCTAGCCTTTATAAAGGCTAAAACTAAAATTCTAGCCTTTATCAAGGCTAAAACTGAAATTCTAGCCTTTATAAAGGCTAAAACTAAAATTCTAGCCTTTATAGAGGCTAAAACTAAAATTCTAGCCTTTATAAAGGCTAAAACTAAAATTCTATCCTTTATAAAGGCTAAAACTGAAATTCTAGCCTTTATAAAGGCTAAAACTGAAATTCTAGCCTTTATAAAGGCTAAAACTGAAATTCTAGCCTTTATAAAGGCTAAAACTGAAATTCTAGCCTTTATAAAGGCTAAAATGAAATTCTAGCCTTTATAAAGGCTAAAATGAAATTCTAGCCTTTATAAAGGCTAAAACGAAATTCTAGCCTTTATAAAGGCTAAAACTGAAATTCTAGCCTTTATAAAGGCTAAAACTAAAATTCTAGCCTTTATAAAGGCTAAAACTGAAATTCTAGCCTTTATAAAGGCTAAAATGAAATTCTAGCCTTTATAAAGGCTAAAACTGAAATTCTAGCCTTTATAAAGGCTAAAACTAAAATTCTAGCCTTTATAAAGGCTAAAACTAAAATTCTAGCCTTTATAAAGGCTAAAACTGAAATTCTAGCCTTTATAAAGGCTAAAATGAAATTCTAGCCTTTATAAAGGCTAAAATGAAATTCTAGCCTTTATAAAAGCTAAAACTGAAATTCTAGCCTTTATAAAGGCTAAAATGAAATTCTAGCCTTTATAAAGGCTAAAATGAAATTCTAGCCTTTCTAAAGGCTAAAATGAAATTCTAGCCTTTATAAAGGCTAAAATGAAATTCTAGCCTTTATAAAAGCTAAAACTGAAATTCTAGCCTTTATAAAGGCTAAAATGAAATTCTAGCCTTTATAAAGGCTAAAATGAAATTCTAGCCTTTAGAAAGGCTAGAATTTCAGTTTTAGCCTTTATAAAGGCTAAAATGAAATTCTAGCCTTTATAAAGGCTAAAACTGAAATTCTAGCCTTCATAAAGGCTAAAACTGAAATTCTAGCCTTTATAAAGGCTAAAATGAAATTCTAGCCTTTATAAAGGCTAAAATGAAATTCTAGCCTTTATAAAGGCTAAAATGAAATTCTAGCCTTTATAAAGGCTAAAACTGAAATTCTAGCCTTCATAAAGGCTAAAACTAAAATTCTAGCCTTTATAAAGGCTAAAACTAAAATTCTAGCCTTTATAAAGGCTAAAACTGAAATTCTAGCCTTTATAAAGGCTAAAATGAAATTCTAGCCTTTATAAAGGCTAAAACTGAAATTCTAGCCTTTATAAAGGCTAAAACTAAAATTCTGGCCTTTATAAAGGCTAAAACTAAAATTCTAGCCTTTATCAAAGCTAAAACTGAAATTCTAGCCTTTATAAAGGCTAAAACTAAAATTCTAGCCTTTATAGAGGCTAAAACTAAAATTCTAGCCTTTATAAAGGCTAAAACTAAAATTCTAGCCTTTATAAAGGCTAAAACTGAAATTCTAGCCTTTATAAAGGCT
Organism: Aleiodes leptofemur; assembly: GCA_963942555.1. Taxonomy (NCBI): domain Eukaryota; kingdom Metazoa; phylum Arthropoda; class Insecta; order Hymenoptera; family Braconidae; genus Aleiodes; species Aleiodes leptofemur. The sequence continues at coordinate 4,872,176 of OZ012616.1, forward strand.
AAAACTAAAATTCTAGCCTTTATAGAGGCTAAAACTAAAATTCTAGCCTTTATAAAGGCTAAAACTAAAATTCTATCATTTATAAAGGCTAAAACTGAAATTCTAGCCCTTATAAAGGCTAAAACTGAAATTCTAGCCTTTATAAAGGCTAAAACTAAAATTCTAGCCTTTATAAAGGCTAAAACTGGAATTCTAGCCTTTATAAAGGCTAAAATGAAATTCTAGCCTTTACCAAGGCTAAAATGAAATTCTAGCCTTTATAAAAGCTAAAACTGAAATTCTAGCCTTCATAAAGGCTAAAATGAAATTCTAGCCTTTATAAGGGCTAAAATGAAATTCTAGCCTTTATAAAGGCTCAAATGAAATCCTAGCCTTTATAAAAGCTAAAACTGAAATTCTAGCCTTCATAAAGGCTAAAATGAAATTCTAGCCTTTATAAAGGCTAAAATGAAATTCTAGCCTTTATAAAGGCTAAAACTGGAATTCTAGCCTTTATAAAGGCTAAAATGAAATTCTAGCCTTTATAAAGGCTAAAATGAAATTCTAGCCTTTATAAAGGCTAAAATGAAATTCTAGCCTTTATAAAAGCTAAAACTGAAATTCTAGCCTTTATAAAGGCTAATATGAAATTCTAGCCTTTATAAAGGCTAAAATGAAATTCTAGCCTTTATAAAGGCTAAAATGAAATTCTAGCCTTTATAAAGGCTAAAACTGAAATTCTAGCCTTTATAAAGGCTAAAACTAAAATTCTAGCCTTTATAAAGGCTAAAACTAAAATTCTAGCCTTTATAAAGGCTAAAACTGAAATTCTAGCCTTTATAAAGGCTAAAATGAAATTCTAGCCTTTATAAAGGCTAAAATGAAATTCTAGCCTTTATAAAAGCTAAAACTGAAATTCTAGCCTTTATAAAGGCTAAAATGAAATTCTAGCCTTTATAAAGGCTAAAATGAAATTCTAGCCTTTATAAAGGCTAAAACTGAAATTCTAGCCTTCATAAAGGCTAAAACTGAAATTCTAGCCTTTATAAAGACTAAAATGAAATTCTAGCCTTTATAAAGGCTAAAATGAAATTCTAGCCTTTATAAAGGCTAAAATGAAATTCTAGCCTTTATAAAGGCTAAAACTGAAATTCTAGCCTTCATAAAGGCTAAAACTAAAATTCTAGCCTTTATAAAGGCTAAAACTAAAATTCTAGCCTTTATAAAGGCTAAAACTGAAATTCTAGCCTTTATAAAGGCTAAAACTGAAATTCTAGCCTTTATAAAGGCTAAAACTAAAATTCTGGCCTTTATAAAGGCTAAAACTAAAATTCTAGCCTTTATCAAAGCTAAAACTGAAATTCTAGCCTTTATAAAGGCTAAAACTAAAATTCTAGCCTTTATAAAGGCTAAAACTGAAATTCTAGCCTTTATAAAGGCTAAAACTAAAATTCTAGCCTTTATAGAGGCTAAAACTAAAATTCTAGCCTTATAAAGGCTAAAACTAAAATTCTATCCTTTATAAAGGCTAAAACTGAAATTCTAGCCTTTATAAAGGCTAAAACTGAAATTCTAGCCTTTATAAAGGCTAAAACTGAAATTCTAGCCTTTATAAAGGCTAAAACTGAAATTCTAGCCTTTATAAAGGCTAAAATGAAATTCTAGCCTTTATAAAGGCTAAAATGAAATTCTAGCCTTTATAAAGGCTAAAACGAAATTCTAGCCTTTATAAAGGCTAAAACTGAAATTCTAGCCTTTATAAAGGCTAAAACTAAAATTCTAGCCTTTATAAAGGCTAAAACTGAAATTCTAGCCTTTATAAAGGCTAAAATGAAATTCTAGCCTTTATAAAGGCTAAAACTGAAATTCTAGCCTTTATAAAGGCTAAAACTAAAATTCTAGCCTTTATAAAGGCTAAAACTAAAATTCTAGCCTTTATAAAGGCTAAAACTGAAATTCTAGCCTTTATAAAGGCTAAAATGAAATTCTAGCCTTTATAAAGGCTAAAATGAAATTCTAGCCTTTATAAAAGCTAAAACTGAAATTCTAGCCTTTATAAAGGCTAAAATGAAATTCTAGCCTTTATAAAGGCTCAAATGAAATTCTAGCCTTTCTAAAGGCTAAAATGAAATTCTAGCCTTTATAAAGGCTAAAATGAAATTCTAGCCTTTATAAAAGCTAAAACTGAAATTCTAGCCTTTATAAAGGCTAAAATGAAATTCTAGCCTTTATAAAGGCTAAAATGAAATTCTAGCCTTTAGAAAGGCTAGAATTTCAGTTTTAGCCTTTATAAAGGCTAAAATGAAATTCTAGCCTTTATAAAGGCTAAAATGAAATTCTAGCCTTTATAAAAGCTAAAACTGAAATTCTAGCCTTTATAAAGGCTAAAATGAAATTCTAGCCTTTATAAAGGCTAAAATGAAATTCTAGCCTTTATAAAGGCTAAAACTGAAATTCTAGCCTTCATAAAGGCTAAAACTGAAATTCTAGCCTTTATAAAGGCTAAAATGAAATTCTAGCCTTTATAAAGGCTAAAATGAAATTCTAGCCTTTATAAAGGCTAAAATGAAATTCTAGCCTTTATAAAGGCTAAAACTGAAATTCTAGCCTTCATAAAGGCTAAAACTAAAATTCTAGCCTTTATAAAGGCTAAAACTAAAATTCTAGCCTTTATAAAGGCTAAAACTGAAATTCTAGCCTTTATAAAGGCTAAAATGAAATTCTAGCCTTTATAAAGGCTAAAACTGAAATTCTAGCCTTTATAAAGGCTAAAACTAAAATTCTGGCCTTTATAAAGGCTAAAACTAAAATTCTAGCCTTTATCAAAGCTAAAACTCAAATTCTAGCCTTTATAAAGGCTAAAACTAAAATTCTAGCCTTTATAAAGGCTAAAACTAAAATTCTAGCCTTTATAGAGGCTAAAACTAAAATTCTAGCCTTTATAAAGGCTAAAACTAAAATTCTATCATTTATAAAGGCTAAAACTGAAATTCTAGCCTTTATAAAGGCTAAAACTGAAATTCTAGCCTTTATAAAGGCTAAAACTAAAATTCTAGCCTTTATAAAGGCTAAAGCTAAAATTCTAGCCTTTATAAAGGCTAAAACTGAAATTCTAGCCTTTATAAAGGCTAAAATGAAATTCTAGCCTTTATAAAGGCTAAAATGAAATTCTAGCCTTTATAAAAGCTAAAACTGAAATTCTAGCCTTTATAAAGGCTAAAATGAAATTCTAGCCTTTATAACGGCTAAAATGAAATTCTAGCCTTTCTAAAGGCTAAAATGAAATTCTAGCCTTTATAAAGGCTAAAATGAAATTCTAGCCTTTATAAAAGCTAAAACTGAAATTCTAGCCTTTATAAAGGCTAAAATGAAATTCTAGCCTTTATAAAGGCTAAAATGAAATTCTAGCCTTTAGAAAGGCTAGAATTTCAGTTTTAGCCTTTATAAAGGCTAAAATGAAATTCTAGCCTTTATAAAGGCTAAAATGAAATTCTAGCCTTTATAAAAGCTAAAACTGAAATTCTAGCCTTTATAAAGGCTAAAATGAAATTCTAGCCTTTATAAAGGCTAAAATGAAATTCTAGCCTTTATAAAGGCTAAAACTGAAATTCTAGCCTTCATAAAGGCTAAAACTGAAATTCTAGCCTTTATAAAGGCTAAAATGAAATTCTAGCCTTTATAAAGGCTAAAATGAAATTCTAGCCTTTATAAAGGCTAAAATGAAATTCTAGCCTTTATAAAGGCTAAAACTGAAATTCTAGCCTTCATAAAGGCTAAAACTAAAATTCTAGCCTTTATAAAGGCTAAAACTAAAATTCTAGCCTTTATAAAGGCTAAAACTGAAATTCTAGCCTTTATAAAGGCTAAAATGAAATTCTAGCCTTTATAAAGGCTAAAACTGAAATTCTAGCCTTTATAAAGGCTAAAACTAAAATTCTGGCCTTTATAAAGGCTAAAACTAAAATTCTAGCCTTTATCAAAGCTAAAACTCAAATTCTAGCCTTTATAAAGGCTAAAACTAAAATTCTAGCCTTTATAAAGGCTAAAACTAAAATTCTAGCCTTTATAGAGGCTAAAACTAAAATTCTAGCCTTTATAAAGGCTAAAACTAAAATTCTATCATTTATAAAGGCTAAAACTGAAATTCTAGCCCTTATAAAGGCTAAAACTGAAATTCTAGCCTTTATAAAGGCTAAAACTAAAATTCTAGCCTTTATAAAGGCTAAAACTGGAATTCTAGCCTTTATAAAGGCTAAAATGAAATTCTAGCCTTTATAAAGGCTAAAACGAAATTCTAGCCTTTATAAAGGCTAAAACTGAAATTCTAGCCTTTATAAAGGCTAAAACTAAAATTCTAGCCTTTATAAAGGCTAAAACTGAAATTCTAGCCTTTATAAAGGCTAAAATGAAATTCTAGCCTTTATAAAGGCTAAAACTGAAATTCTAGCCTTTATAAAGGCTAAAACTAAAATTCTAGCCTTTATAAAGGCTAAAACTAAAATTCTAGCCTTTATAAAGGCTAAAACTGAAATTCTAGCCTTTATAAAGGCTAAAATGAAATTCTAGCCTTTATAAAGGCTAAAATGAAATTCTAGCCTTTATAAAAGCTAAAACTGAAATTCTAGCCTTTATAAAGGCTAAAATGAAATTCTAGCCTTTATAAAGGCTAAAATGAAATTCTAGCCTTTCTAAAGGCTAAAATGAAATTCTAGCCTTTATAAAGGCTAAAATGAAATTCTAGCCTTTATAAAAGCTAAAACTGAAATTCTAGCCTTTATAAAGGCTAAAATGAAATTCTAGCCTTTATAAAGGCTAAAATGAAATTCTAGCCTTTAGAAAGGCTAGAATTTCAGTTTTAGCCTTTATAAAGGCTAAAATGAAATTCTAGCCTTTATAAAGGCTAAAATGAAATTCTAGCCTTTATAAAAGCTAAAACTGAAATTCTAGCCTTTATAAAGGCTAAAATGAAATTCTAGCCTTTATAAAGGCTAAAATGAAATTCTAGCCTTTATAAAGGCTAAAACTGAAATTCTAGCCTTCATAAAGGCTAAAACTGAAATTCTAGCCTTTATAAAGGCTAAAATGAAATTCTAGCCTTTATAAAGGCTAAAATGAAATTCTAGCCTTTATAAAGGCTAAAATGAAATTCTAGCCTTTATAAAGGCTAAAACTGAAATTCTAGCCTTCATAAAGGCTAAAACTAAAATTCTAGCCTTTATAAAGGCTAAAACTAAAATTCTAGCCTTTATAAAGGCTAAAACTGAAATTCTAGCCTTTATAAAGGCTAAAATGAAATTCTAGCCTTTATAAAGGCTAAAACTGAAATTCTAGCCTTTATAAAGGCTAAAACTAAAATTCTGGCCTTTATAAAGGCTAAAACTAAAATTCTAGCCTTTATCAAAGCTAAAACTCAAATTCTAGCCTTTATAAAGGCTAAAACTAAAATTCTAGCCTTTATAAAGGCTAAAACTAAAATTCTAGCCTTTATAGAGGCTAAAACTAAAATTCTAGCCTTTATAAAGGCTAAAACTAAAATTCTATCATTTATAAAGGCTAAAACTGAAATTCTAGCCTTTATAAAGGCTAAAACTGAAATTCTAGCCTTTATAAAGGCTAAAACTAAAATTCTAGCCTTTATAAAGGCTAAAACTAAAATTCTAGCCTTTATAAAGGCTAAAACTGAAATTCTAGCCTTTATAAAGGCTAAAATGAACTTCTAGCCTTTATAAAGGCTAAAATGAAATTCTAGCCTTTATAAAAGCTAAAACTGAAATTCTAGCCTTTATAAAGGCTAAAATGAAATTCTAGCCTTTATAACGGCTAAAATGAAATTCTAGCCTTTCTAAAGGCTAAAATGAAATTCTAGCCTTTATAAAGGCTAAAATGAAATTCTAGCCTTTATAAAAGCTAAAACTGAAATTCTAGCCTTTATAAAGGCTAAAATGAAATTCTAGCCTTTATAAAGGCTAAAATGAAATTCTAGCCTTTAGAAAGGCTAGAATTTCAGTTTTAGCCTTTATAAAGGCTAAAATGAAATTCTAACCTTTATAAAGGCTAAAATGAAATTCTAGCCTTTATAAAAGCTAAAACTGAAATTCTAGCCTTTATAAAGGCTAAAATGAAATTCTAGCCTTTATAAAGGCTAAAATGAAATTCTAGCCTTTATAAAGGCTAAAACTGAAATTCTAGCCTTCATAAAGGCTAAAACTGAAATTCTAGCCTTTATAAAGGCTAAAATGAAATTCTAGCCTTTATAAAGGCTAAAATGAAATTCTAGCCTTTATAAAGGCTAAAATGAAATTCTAGCCTTTATAAAGGCTAAAACTGAAATTCTAGCCTTCATAAGGCTAAAACTAAAATTCTAGCCTTTATAAAGGCTAAAACTAAAATTCTAGCCTTTATAAAGGCTAAAACTGAAATTCTAGCCTTTATAAAGGCTAAAATGAAATTCTAGCCTTTATAAAGGCTAAAACTGAAATTCTAGCCTTTATAAAGGCTAAAACTAAAATTCTGGCCTTTATAAAGGCTAAAACTAAAATTCTAGCCTTTATCAAAGGTAAAACTCAAATTCTAGCCTTTATAAAGGCTAAAACTAAAATTCTAGCCTTTATAAAGGCTAAAACTAAATTCTAGCCTTTATAGAGGCTAAAACTAAAATTCTAGCCTTTATAAAGGCTAAAACTAAAATTCTATCATTTATAAAGGCTAAAACTGAAATTCTAGCCCTTATAAAGGCTAAAACTGAAATTCTAGCCTTTATAAAGGCTAAAACTAAAATTCTAGCCTTTATAAAGGCTAAAACTGGAATTCTAGCCTTTATAAAGGCTAAAATGAAATTCTAGCCTTTACCAAGGCTAAAATGAAATTCTAGCCTTTATAAAAGCTAAAACTGAAATTCTAGCCTTCATAAAGGCTAAAATGAAATTCTAGCCTTTATAAGGGCTAAAATGAAATTCTAGCCTTTATAAAGGCTCAAATGAAATTCTAGCCTTTATAAAGCTAAAACTGAAATTCTAGCCTTCATAAAGGCTAAAATGAAATTCTAGCCTTTATAAAGGCTAAAATGAAATTCTAGCCTTTATAAAGGCTAAAATGAAATTCTAGCCTTTATAAAGGCTAAAATGAAATTCTAGCCTTTATAAAAGCTAAAACTGAAATTCTAGCCTTTATAAAGGCTAAAATGAAATTCTAGCCTTTATAAAAGCTAAAACTGAAATTCTAGCCTTTATAAAGGCTAATATGAAATTCTAGCCTTTATAAAGGCTAAAATAAAATTCTAGCCTTTATAAAGGCTAAAATGAAATTCTAGCCTTTATAAAGGCTAAAATAAAATTCTAGCCTTTATAAAGGCTAAAATGAAATTCTAGCCTTTATAAAGGCTAAAACTGAAATTCTAGCCTTTATAAAGGCTAAAACTAAAATTCTAGCCTTTATAAAGGCTAAAACTAAAATTCTAGCCTTTATAAAGGCTAAAACTGAAATTCTAGCCTTTATAAAGGCTAAAATGAAATTCTAGCCTTTATAAAGGCTAAAACTGAAATTCTAGCCTTTATAAAGGCTAAAACTAAAATTCTAGCCTTTATAAAGGCTAAAACTAAAATTCTAGCCTTTATAAAGGCTAAAACTGAAATTCTAGCCTTTATAAAGGCTAAATGAAATTCTAGCCTTTATAAAGGCTAAAATGAAATTCTAGCCTTTATAAAAGCTAAAACTGAAATTCTAGCCTTTATAAAGGCTAAAATGAAATTCTAGCCTTTATAAAGGCTAAAATGAAATTCTAGCCTTTATAAAGGCTAAAACTGAAATTCTAGCCTTCATAAAGGCTAAAACTGAAATTCTAGCCTTTATAAAGGCTAAAATGAAATTCTAGCCTTTATAAAGGCTAAAATGAAATTCTAGCCTTTATAAAGGCTAAAATGAAATTCTAGCCTTTATAAAGGCTAAAACTGAAATTCTGGCCTTTATAAAGGCTAAAACTAAAATTCTAGCCTTTATCAAAGCTAAAACTGAAATTCTAGCCTTTATAAAGGCTAAAACTAAAATTCTAGCCTTTATAAAGGCTAAAACTGAAATTCTAGCCTTTATAAAGGCTAAAATGAAATTCTAGCCTTTATAAAGGCTAAAATAAAATTCTAGCCTTTATAAAGGCTAAAATGAAATTCTAGCCTTTATAAAGGCTAAAACTAAAATGCTGGCCTTTATAAAGGCTAAAACTAAAATCCTAGCCTTTATCAAAGCTAAAACTGAAATTCTAGCCTTTATAAAGGCTAAAACTAAAATTCTAGCCTTTATAAAGGCTAAAACTGAAATTCTAGCCTTTATAAAGGCTAAAACTAAAATTCTCGCCTTTATAGAGGCTAAAACTAAAATTCTAGCCTTTATAAAGGCTAAAACTAAAATTCTATCCTTTATAAAGGCTAAAACTGAAATTCTAGCCTTTATAAAGGCTAAAACTGAAATTCTAGCCTTTATAAAGGCTAAAACTAAAATTCTAGCCTTTATAAAGGCTAAAACTGAAATTCTAGCCTTTATAAAGGCTAAAATGAAATTCTAGCCTTTACCAAGGCTAAAATGAAATTCTAGCCTTTATAAAAGCTAAAACTGAAATTCTAGCCTTTATAAAGGCTAAAATGAAATTCTAGCCTTTATAAAGGCTAAAATGAAATTCTAGCCTTTATAAAGGCTAAAACTGAAATTCTAGCCTTCATAAAGGCTAAAACTGAAATTCTAGCCTTTATAAAGGCTAAAATGAAATTCTAGCCTTTATAAAGGCTAAAATGAAATTCTAGCCTTTATAAAGGCTAAAATGAAATTCTAGCCTTTATAAAGGCTAAAACTGAAATTCTAGCCTTCATAAAGGCTAAAACTAAAATTCTAGCCTTTATAAAGGCTAAAACTAAAATTCTAGCCTTTATAAAGGCTAAAACTGAAATTCTAGCCTTTATAAAGGCTAAAACTGAAATTCTAGCCTTTATAAAGGCTAAAACTAAAATTCTGGCCTTTATAAAGGCTAAAACTAAAATTCTAGCCTTTATCAAAGCTAAAACTGAAATTCTAGCCTTTATAAAGGCTAAAACTAAAATTCTAGCCTTTATAAAGGCTAAAACTGAAATTCTAGCCTTTATAAAGGCTAAAACTAAAATTCTAGCCTTTATAGAGGCTAAAACTAAAATTCTAGCCTTTATAAAGGCTAAAACTAAAATTCTATCATTTATAAAGGCTAAAACTGAAATTCTAGCCTTTATAAAGGCTAAAACTGAAATTCTAGCCTTTATAAAGGCTAAAACTAAAATTATAGCCTTTATAAAGGCTAAAACTGAAATTCTAGCCTTTATCAAAGCTAAAACTGAAATTCTAGCCTTTATAAAGGCTAAAACTAAAATTCTAGCCTTTATAAAGGCTAAAACTGAAATTCTAGCCTTTATAAAGGCTAAAACTAAAATTCTAGCCTTTATAGAGGCTAAAACTAAAATTCTAGCCTTTATAAAGGCTAAAACTAAAATTCTATCATTTATAAAGGCTAAAACTGAAATTCTAGCCTTTATAAAGGCTAATACTGAAATTCTAGCCTTTATAAAGGCTAAAACTAAAATTATAGCCTTTATAAAGGCTAAAACTGAAATTCTAGCCTTTATAAAGGCTAAAATGAAATTCTAGCCTTTACCAAGGCTAAAGTGAAATTCTAGCCTTTATAAAAGCTAAAACTGAAATTCTAGCCTTCATAAAGGCTAAAATGAAATTCTAGCCTTTATAAAGGCTAAAATGAAATTCTAGCCTTTATAAAGGCTAAAACGAAATTCTAGCCTTTATAAAGGCTAAAACTGAAATTCTAGCCTTTATAAAGGCTAAAACTAAAATTCTAGCCTTTATAAAGGCTAAAACTGAAATTCTAGCCTTTATAAAGGCTAAAATGAAATTCTAGCCTTTATAAAGGCTAAAACTGAAATTCTAGCCTTTATAAAGGCTAAAACTAAAATTCTAGCCTTTATAAAGGCTAAAACTAAAATTCTAGCCTTTATAAAGGCTAAAATGAAATTCTAGCCTTTATAAAGGCTAAAATGAAATTCTAGCCTTTATAAAAGCTAAAACTGAAATTCTAGCCTTTATAAAGGCTAAAATGAAATTCTAGCCTTTATAAAGGCTAAAATGAAATTCTAGCCTTTCTAAAGGCTAAAATGAAATTCTAGCCTTTATAAAGGCTAAAATGAAATTCTAGCCTTTATAAAAGCTAAAACTGAAATTCTAGCCTTTATAAAGGCTAAAATGAAATTCTAGCCTTTATAAAGGCTAAAATGAAATTCTAGCCTTTAGAAAGGCTAGAATTTCAGTTTTAGCCTTTATAAAGGCTAAAATGAAATTCTAGCCTTTATAAAGGCTAAAACTGAAATTCTAGCCTTCATAAAGACTAAAACTGAAATTCTAGCCTTTATAAAGGCTAAAATGAAATTCTAGCCTTTATAAAGGCTAAAATGAAATTCTAGCCTTTATAAAGGCTAAAATGAAATTCTAGCCTTTATAAAGGCTAAAACTGAAATTCTAGCCTTCATAAAGGCTAAAACTAAAATTCTAGCCTTTATAAAGGCTAAAACTAAATTCTAGCCTTATAAAGGCTAAAACTGAAATTCTAGCCTTTATAAAGGCTAAAATGAAATTCTAGCCTTTATAAAGGCTAAAACTGAAATTCTAGCCTTTATAAAGGCTAAAACTAAAATTCTGGCCTTTATAAAGGCTAAAACTAAAATTCTAGCCTTTATCAAAGCTAAAACTCAAATTCTAGCCTTTATAAAGGCTAAAACTAAAATTCTAGCCTTTATAAAGGCTAAAACTGAAATTCTAGCCTTTATAAAGGCTAAAACTAAAATTCTAGCCTTTATAAAGGCTAAAACTAAAATTCTATCATTTATAAAGGCTAAAACTGAAATTCTAGCCCTTATAAAGGCTAAAACTGAAATTCTAGCCTTTATAAAGGCTAAAACTAAAATTCTAGCCTTTATAAAGGCTAAAACTGGAATTCTAGCCTTTATAAAGGCTAAAATGAAATTCTAGCCTTTACCAAGGCTAAAATGAAATTCTAGCCTTTATAAAAGCTAAAACTGAAATTCTAGCCTTCATAAAGGCTAAAATGAAATTCTAGCCTTTATAAGGGCTAAAATGAAATTCTAGCCTTTATAAAGGCTCAAATGAAATTCTAGCCTTTATAAAAGCTAAAACTGAAATTCTAGCCTTCATAAAGGCTAAAATGAAATTCTAGCCTTTATAAAGGCTAAAATGAAATTCTAGCCTTTATAAAGGCTAAAACTGGAATTCTAGCCTTTATAAAGGCTAAAATGAAATTCTAGCCTTTATAAAGGCTAAAATGAAATTCTAGCCTTTATAAAGGCTAAAATGAAATTCTAGCCTTTATAAAAGCTAAAACTGAAATTCTAGCCTTTATAAAGGCTAATATGAAATTCTAGCCTTTATAAAGGCTAAAATGAAATTCTAGCCTTTATAAAGGCTAAAATGAAATTCTAGCCTTTATAAAGGCTAAAACTGAAATTCTAGCCTTTATAAAGGCTAAAACTAAAATTCTAGCCTTTATAAAGGCTAAAACTAAAATTCTAGCCTTTATAAAGGCTAAAACTGAAATTCTAGCCTTTATAAAGGCCTAAAATGAAATTCTAGCCTTTATAAAGGCTAAAATGAAATTCTAGCCTTTATAAAAGCTAAAACTGAAATTCTAGCCTTTATAAAGGCTAAAATGAAATTCTAGCCTTTATAAAGGCTAAAATGAAATTCTAGCCTTTATAAAGGCTAAAACTGAAATTCTAGCCTTCATGAAGGCTAAAACTGAAATTCTAGCCTTTATAAAGACTAAAATGAAATTCTAGCCTTTATAAAGGCTAAAATGAAATTCTAGCCTTTATAAAGGCTAAAATGAAATTCTAGCCTTTATAAAGGCTAAAACTGAAATTCTAGCCTTCATAAAGGCTAAAACTAAAATTCTAGCCTTTATAAAGGCTAAAACTAAAATTCTAGCCTTTATAAAGGCTAAAACTGAAATTCTAGCCTTTATAAAGGCTAAAACTGAAATTCTAGCCTTTATAAAGGCTAAAACTAAAATTCTGGCCTTTATAAAGGCTAAAACTAAAATTCTAGCCTTTATCAAAGCTAAAACTGAAATTCTAGCCTTTATAAAGGCTAAAACTAAAATTCTAGCCTTTATAAAGGCTAAAACTGAAATTCTAGCCTTTATAAAGGCTAAAACTAAAATTCTAGCCTTTATAGAGGCTAAAACTAAAATTCTAGCCTTTATAAAGGCTAAAACTAAAATTCTATCCTTTATAAAGGCTAAAACTGAAATTCTAGCCTTTATAAAGGCTAAAACTGAAATTCTAGCCTTTATAAAGGCTAAAACTGAAATTCTAGCCTTTATAAAGGCTAAAACTGAAATTCTAGCCTTTATAAAGGCTAAAATGAAATTCTAGCCTTTATAAAGGCTAAAATGAAATTCTAGCCTTTATAAAGGCTAAAAACGAAATTCTAGCCTTTATAAAGGCTAAAACTGAAATTCTAGCCTTTATAAAGGCTAAAACTAAAATTCTAGCCTTTATAAAGGCTAAAACTGAAATTCTAGCCTTTATAAAGGCTAAAATGAAATTCTAGCCTTTATAAAGGCTAAAACTGAAATTCTAGCCTTTATAAAGGCTAAAACTAAAATTCTAGCCTTTATAAAGGCTAAAACTAAAATTCTAGCCTTTATAAAGGCTAAAACTGAAATTCTAGCCTTTATAAAGGCTAAAATGAAATTCTAGCCTTTATAAAGGCTAAAATGAAATTCTAGCCTTTATAAAAGCTAAAACTGAAATTCTAGCCTTTATAAAGGCTAAAATGAAATTCTAGCCTTTATAAAGGCTAAAATGAAATTCTAGCCTTTCTAAAGGCTAAAATGAAATTCTAGCCTTTATAAAGGCTAAAATGAAATTCTAGCCTTTATAAAAGCTAAAACTGAAATTCTAGCCTTTATAAAGGCTAAAATGAAATTCTAGCCTTTATAAAGGCTAAAATGAAATTCTAGCCTTTAGAAAGGCTAGAATTTCAGTTTTAGCCTTTATAAAGGCTAAAATGAAATTCTAGCCTTTATAAAGGCTAAAATGAAATTCTAGCCTTTATAAAAGCTAAAACTGAAATTCTAGCCTTTATAAAGGCTAAAATGAAATTCTAGCCTTTATAAAGGCTAAAATGAAATTCTAGCCTTTATAAAGGCTAAAACTGAAATTCTAGCCTTCATAAAGGCTAAAACTGAAATTCTAGCCTTTATAAAGGCTAAAATGAAATTCTAGCCTTTATAAAGGCTAAAATGAAATTCTAGCCTTTATAAAGGCTAAAATGAAATTCTAGCCTTTATAAAGGCTAAAACTGAAATTCTAGCCTTCATAAAGGCTAAAACTAAAATTCTAGCCTTTATAAAGGCTAAAACTAAAATTCTAGCCTTTATAAAGGCTAAAACTGAAATTCTAGCCTTTATAAAGGCTAAAATGAAATTCTAGCCTTTATAAAGGCTAAAACTGAAATTCTAGCCTTTATAAAGGCTAAAACTAAAATTCTGGCCTTTATAAAGGCTAAAACTAAAATTCTAGCCTTTATCAAAGCTAAAACTCAAATTCTAGCCTTTATAAAGGCTAAAACTAAAATTCTAGCCTTTATAAAGGCTAAAACTAAAATTCTAGCCTTTATAGAGGCTAAAACTAAAATTCTAGCCTTTATAAAGGCTAAAACTAAAATTCTATCATTTATAAAGGCTAAAACTGAAATTCTAGCCTTTATAAAGGCTAAAACTGAAATTCTAGCCTTTATAAAGGCTAAAACTAAAATTCTAGCCTTTATAAAGGCTAAAACTAAAATTCTAGCCTTTATAAAGGCTAAAACTGAAATTCTAGCCTTTATAAAGGCTAAAATGAAATTCTAGCCTTTATAAAGGCTAAATGAAATTCTAGCCTTTATAAAAGCTAAAACTGAAATTCTAGCCTTTATAAAGGCTAAAATGAAATTCTAGCCTTTATAACGGCTAAAATGAAATTCTAGCCTTTCTAAAGGCTAAAATGAAATTCTAGCCTTTATAAAGGCTAAAATGAAATTCTAGCCTTTATAAAAGCTAAAACTGAAATTCTAGCCTTTATAAAGGCTAAAATGAAATTCTAGCCTTTATAAAGGCTAAAATGAAATTCTAGCCATTAGAAAGGCTAGAATTTCAGTTTTAGCCTTTATAAAGGCTAAAATGAAATTCTAGCCTTTATAAAGGCTAAAATGAAATTCTAGCCTTTATAAAAGCTAAAACTGAAATTCTAGCCTTTATAAAGGCTAAAATGAAATTCTAGCCTTTATAAAGGCTAAAATGAAATTCTAGCCTTTATAAAGGCTAAAACTGAAATTCTAGCCTTCATAAAGGCTAAAACTGAAATTCTAGCCTTTATAAAGGCTAAAATGAAATTCTAGCCTTTATAAAGGCTAAAATGAAATTCTAGCCTTTATAAAGGCTAAAATGAAATTCTAGCCTTTATAAAGGCTAAAACTGAAATTCTAGCCTTCATAAAGGCTAAAACTAAAATTCTAGCCTTTATAAAGGCTAAAACTAAAATTCTAGCCTTTATAAAGGCTAAAACTGAAATTCTAGCCTTTATAAAGGCTAAAATGAAATTCTAGCCTTTATAAAGGCTAAAACTGAAATTCTAGCCTTTATAAAGGCTAAAACTAAAATTCTGGCCTTTATAAAGGCTAAAACTAAAATTCTAGCCTTTATCAAAGCTAAAACTCAAATTCTAGCCTTTATAAAGGCTAAAACTAAAATTCTAGCCTTTATAAAGGCTAAAACTAAAATTCTAGCCTTTATAGAGGCTAAAACTAAAATTCTAGCCTTTATAAAGGCTAAAACTAAAATTCTATCATTTATAAAGGCTAAAACTGAAATTCTAGCCCTTATAAAGGCTAAAACTGAAATTCTAGCCTTTATAAAGGCTAAAACTAAAATTCTAGCCTTTATAAAGGCTAAAACTGGAATTCTAGCCTTTATAAAGGCTAAAATGAAATTCTAGCCTTTATAAAGGCTAAAACGAAATTCTAGCCTTTATAAAGGCTAAAACTGAAATTCTAGCCTTTATAAAGGCTAAAACTAAAATTCTAGCCTTTATAAAGGCTAAAACTGAAATTCTAGCCTTTATAAAGGCTAAAATGAAATTCTAGCCTTTATAAAGGCTAAAACTGAAATTCTAGCCTTTATAAAGGCTAAAACTAAAATTCTAGCCTTTATAAAGGCTAAAACTAAATTCTAGCCTTTATAAAGGCTAAAACTGAAATTCTAGCCTTTATAAAGGCTAAAATGAAATTCTAGCCTTTATAAAGGCTAAAATGAAATTCTAGCCTTTATAAAAGCTAAAACTGAAATTCTAGCCTTTATAAAGGCTAAAATGAAATTCTAGCCTTTATAAAGGCTAAAATGAAATTCTAGCCTTTCTAAAGGCTAAAATGAAATTCTAGCCTTTATAAAGG